>JARHVA010002958.1:637500-780000 GCA_037957365.1 Torreya grandis | reverse complement strand
TATGTCCCTAGTTTGAAAATTAGTGTCCCTTACATGTAGTTCTTGGACTTGTTTGTTGTGACATATTAATGTCCCTTATATGTGGCCCTTCATCTTATGTGTGACAACAAATTTTGAGCTTATTGAGACTATTACATATGTTTATCTTTATGATATTGAGTGGTGTCATGATCCATATCATGCACTTTTACTGCGTAGTGTTATTCAATTATATTTTTAATGGCAGTTATTACTATATGCTTCATTGACACACACACACACACACAAAGATATATATATATATATATATATATATATATATGTTTATCTTTATGATATTGAGTGGTGTCATGATCCATATCATGCACTTTTACTATGTAGTGTTATTCAATTATATTTTTAATGACAATTATTATTATATGCTTCATTCACACACACACACACACACACACACACACACACACACACACACACACACACACACACACACACACACACACACACAGAGATATATACACATACATACATACATACATGGCAATCATATATGATACATTACATATGTTACATACATGTCGTGATGGCATGTATATTACTATGATGACAAACTCTCTACATGTTCATATGATTAGACATGATATTATCCTTATACATGAAATGATATAGTTAAATTTTATTTTGAGATGAGTAACTTATAGGACACATCCCTCATATTAAAATGGGGGTATATTTCATAAATTTAAAATAGTTCAAATATTAGATGGTTCAATCACATGACTAATATTATACCCATGAATATAGATTATGGGGGCATATGCCATGCATATGCAATTAATTTAAAAATAATCTAGTGTATATTAATACATACTTGAGTTAATATTTATGGGCATGAATACACAATTTATAAGAACATGAATTATATGTATTTCACATATACATACATTTGAGATACAAGTTCTCAAATTCAACATATAAATGCATAAAATTTTATATTGGTTAGTACATATTTAGGGGCATAATACTAGTTCATTCACATGGACATACTTTCAAATTCATGAGGCATGATATTGGTACATGCACATACATGCTATGATAGTTTAGAATTAGAAAATTTCTAAAGGTGCATGGTACTAATTCATGCACATTTAATTTTTTTATAATGAGCACTATTTCATTTGCTTAGTTTGAAACACTTTTTCAAATATGCACTAATTTGTGAGAAATTTTGAATATATATATCCATATATAGTAGTTAATTATTGTTTATGGTTAATGTAAATTGAGGTCTAATGATTCTCAATAGAAATGTAATTATTTATAGAGAACCCATCATGTGTTTCCTAGTCTTTATCAAATATGAGTAGTGATTTGGGTTAGTATATTACATACTTCTCCCCATATTTTTGAGGGATAGGGCTTGTTATATTTACAACCCAAGGGATTTAAAAATTACATAAAATTTTTATTTTAACACCCTTAATTTTTCCATGGTTCAACAAAAGGAACCATTCTCCAAGTGCTTCAATGGAAAGCAACTTTATCCAATGCTTTAACAAGGAAAAATCATCTCCAACAAGTTGAAATTAAAATATGGTTTTCACTAATGCACATTTACTCCTTCCTTTATCTTTAATTTTTAAAAATTTATTTATAGACATTGACTACCATATATTTTTTATAGGTTTTACTTTTCAGTGACCTACACAATTGGAGCTTCCTACCAAAGATAAAGTGTGTTTTACACAATCAAGTATACATTTTCCTTTTACTCTATAAATTCCATTACTAGAATAAAAGGGGAGAATTTTTAGATACTAAAATATGATATTAAGTGCTTGGAAATCACAAACTTGACATATGTTTATCATGCATGACTTGTGTGAAAAAATATGGTCTTAACCCACCAGTTTCTCACACCTACATGTTACCTTATGAGTTTAACCCTATATATAATTTTCAAATACCTACAAGGTCCTTACAGTATCTACCAAACCAAATTATTATATCATACAAATACCTATGACTTTATTTATATCCCTCTTTGCATGGGTCATTAACATCAGACTAGATCACATCTCCTGTCAATACTAATTTTAGCCTAACATTACCAACCCCCTCCTAGCAATGGATACATTTTAAAATAAATATTTTCCATATAACTAGTGCATATACCTAGTGTGTTTTTGGCATGATAAATTAATCAATTAGACTCGTATATATACAAATAAAGGCCTTAATTAAAAAATAACTTGGAACTTATTGAGTACATAGCTATACACTATTGCACATTGAGAAAAATTGTCCTATTCCTCTAAATTTGTAAATAAATCATAAGGATCATCCCACATATAATTCTAAGGCATACCAAATCCAATTCAAATCAAGCATTATCAAGTATCAATTAATAGTTACATTCGTATAGAAAAGGAGAATAATTACACAATCACATTAAGTTTTAAAACTATGTGTGGCTTGATTTCCATCATTGGAGTATCAAATATATAGGTAGCAGTTAATCATCAATAGGCATGATTGAGCTTATCTCAATGTATTATAATTTCATAGTTTTTTGAGGTTTATAAATATCATAAGCACACATAGGTTTTCAAGGTGAAGGAGGCTAATTTTTGTTGTTTTTTAGTGTTTCACTCATCATCAAGGTTCAACATCACACATACAAATATTTCAAATATAGGATAAGGTGACTATATGGTCATAAACCCTCTTTTATACATAGGTTATTATTGACCACTATGGGTCATTATTGACAGTCGATACTAACCCAAAGCTAAAAAAATGATCATGTGTAGATAGAAACATGGTTATGGATCTAGATAAATCATAGGCTTATTTCAGTCTATTTTCCATTTTTAGAAATACCTTTATAGTTAAACATTAAATAAAATAAAATATGTACTTATCCATTTTTTGTACTTACTATATTTGACACATGCCACTCATCAAATCTTATATTTAAATATATGCTTGAATGCCATATCCATAAATCTAAATTCACATAATATTTTCTATCTCATTAGGGTTTCTAAATCCAAATTACGTTGAAACACCTTCCTACATAGATGTCATGTTTTCACTAGGGGGATCTTTATACTTTACATAATTTTTATCTTTCCATGACTATTTCCATTGATCATATTAAGAAATTATGCACTAATTATACATGACTTGTTCTTAATTATACTACTTAGAGTGTATTTCATTGGATATTATTTTTTTATTTGTGTGATGAAATGATTGTGTAGATTATCTTTGCTCATATTATCAATGATTGATGTAGTTTTTTTTTTACA
The DNA here is from genome assembly GCA_037957365.1 of Torreya grandis. Classification (NCBI taxonomy): domain Eukaryota; kingdom Viridiplantae; phylum Streptophyta; class Pinopsida; order Cupressales; family Taxaceae; genus Torreya; species Torreya grandis. The sequence continues at coordinate 776,710 of JARHVA010002958.1, read as the reverse complement.
TGATGTGATGTTTAATTTTTTATTACACTATTGATGTAGGAGCATATATCCTTTAGACATAATTCTAGTGTTGCAAACTCAAATTCATGATAGGAGGTCCAATAGATGTCCATAGGGTCTTAAAAATCCATGAGATGGGGTAGAAAGTGTAATGGGGGTTTTCCCTCCAAAAACTATAACTTGAAATTTGAAATGTAAGACCTAAGCCTAAAAAGGTCATATGAGTCTAATGAATATTAAAAGGATAGGTAAGTTTTTATATGGTCTTAAAATTTAATACATAAGTGACTACATGTAAATACGATGTTTAGAAATAAGGTGGTAGAGAGTCTTTGTTGTGAACCACCAAATCCAACGTGAAGTTGGTGCACCAAAATAGGAGTTTGTTATGCATGAGAACATGAGTAAGGAAAGAAATGCATGTAAGAGGGGAGGGAGTGTATTAATAGGAAGAAGAGAGTAGGAGGAAATAATTATATATTTTAATATGAGATATATGGAGTAAGATAGGAAAATGTAGCACTCTCCAAGAATGACAGAGTATAAGAATGGATTGCATATGTAAATGTTGATGATGCTTGTTAATAAAGAAGAGATATGTTGAATGATCACTATCCCATTTAAGGTATAATGAATATTATTAGTATTATATTTTATTTAAAAACCCTTTAAGATAGGAAAATATAATCTTTTGTTTGTTGCAAGTCTGAGTAGGGGATTGTAGAGTTATATTCAAAAAATAAGATATTTCAAACTTTATTAAAGTTATGGATGTAAGAATAAACATTATTTTTTAATATTAGAGTTAGATATGAATCATGAAAACCTTAATATATTAATTTTTAAATCTTAATATTTTAATAAACAAAGATAAATATCTCTCAATCTGAGTACCCTGTGTTATGGAGTGAGACAGTGCGGTGAGTTTGTAATGTTCATAGTTCAATGAAGGATTTTTTCAATATGAAGAAAAAAATTAATTATAACCATTTATACCCATATATAAGTGTTATAAACTAAATAATTCTCAATTTTAATTACCATTTGTGCTTAAAATATTCCTCTACTTGTACACTATTTATGATAGATAGTCACATTTGGAATGTGAGGTAAGACCTAGTTGAGTCCAAGATATGAATGTTATTATTTATTATGGGTTTAGAATGTTTTTTATAGATGAATATAATGTGTTTTAAGTCATTATATATATTATAAGGATCAAAAATTAGTTTAGACTTCATTTATTGGTGTCTCAATCTTGTCGCTTGTCATTTTGTGTATAGTCAAGTCTAAAAGTGGGAATCTATGCAATATTGGTGGTTTTGGAAAGCTTAAAGCCAATTATTTTGAGTGTATCATGATTATACATACATGATTCATATAATTTTAAACATTTAAACCTTTTCATATTCATTAATATCACTATAAGTCCCCCTTTGGCCTGTGTATAGACCCTACATAGGGTTTCTTGACCATTTATAGGTTTTGGTACCTATAAAAGGATTTAGTACCCAAAGTTTTATATTAATCTTGGTAATATAATTATAAAAGTGAATAAAATATTTTTTAGGTATTTGTAACATGTGTAATTCAAGAGAGTAAAAAATTAGTAATGAAGATTTGAAGACCTAATGGAGACCTAATAGGAATGAAAAAGTAATGAGATCAGTGGTCACTATTGAGAATGGGATCAAGAAATTTGAGGAGAAGATAAATAAGGATAATGGGTGCTCAAATATGGGTCTAGTTTCCTATGCTAAGTTATGAAACATTATAACTAAGGAGGTTTTTATGTAAATGTGATATAAAGAAGTAGTCTCCTTATTGAGCTTAAGGTGTGCAAGTAAGTGTTTGAGAGCAAGTCATGGGTTAAAATAAGTTGAGGTAAGTATGATATGAATGGGAGAGATCATATATCATGAATAGTTACATTCATGAGGTATAAATCAATATTTAGAGTGTTTGAGCCTTGAGTGTGTTAATATCCAATTGAAGCTACTAACTAAGTGAAAATGAAAGGAGAAGGAATAATGGTTACAAAGAGATTAGTTGAGGAGTGTGAGGTTTATGAAGAATGTAAATATATAGAGATGTGTTTATGAGATGCTTAAATAATAGGATCATGCATCAAGAAACTAGGAAGCCTAGTGAGGAGTTGGAGAGCTATTGAAGGATGTGAGCTCAAGAACTAAGCAAAGAGCTTGCAAGTTAGAAATCAGAGCCAAGAGTGGTTGAATGAGATTGTTGGCATTGTCCTCTGCATCCACTATGTTTGACTCATTATTTGTTCTCTATTTGACTTTGTTTTTGGTGTAACATTTGAATGTCCATTGTGTGTTTATATATATTTTTTGTGACATTTGATTGTTTCTTGCGTGTGGTTTTTTTATTGAGTAACATTAAGTAATATTGCATGTTATTTATTGTGTGTATCATGATCTCGACATCTATGTGTGACTATGTTTTATATGTGTAGATAAATGTCATATTATTTGCTACTTTTTTGGTGTCATGATCCATTTCACACACTTTTATATTTGTCTATAGTGCCATGATACATATCATGCACCTTACACATAATTATTATTTAGTTTATTCATATTAATTTTAATGTTTCATATTCATTATGTTTCTCATTAAAATATTTATCTTGACATGACACTTTTATGCCTCATAATGCATATCTCGTATGAACTCAAATGATATATTCTTAATATGATAACACATCCTCCACATTTTAGTACATAATTTATAATCCTTATATATTTTTATATATAATATGATGCATTTAACTCATCCTTTTAAGATGAGTAATATTAGGATACATACCTCACCTCAAAATGGGGCATATATAGTGTCTTGTCTAAGAGACTAAGCCTTCACAGCCAGATATTTTAGATTCTTGACACATATGACTTCAAAATGGTACATGTTTATGCAAATTATTATAAGTTTTACTTATATTGTGATAGGTTTGGCATAAAATTAGATGCATGTTCAAGGCATGTATCATTAGTTTATATTACTATGAGTAGCATTTATCAGGTTTTATGAAATTATTTTAAATATTATACAAATTAGTTTACACAAGTTTTCAAATTAGGGGCATATTAAAGGAATATGTTCATAGTTTCAAAAATATCATGATACTTTGGCACAATTTATTTTACACAAATTAGTCAAACTATTGGATTGAGAACATATATAGGGCATATGTTCCACATTCTAAAAAAACATTGTACTCTGGCATTGCCTAGGCATTACTTAGATTAAATCATATAATCTAGATATAGTTGATGATTTAACAAAATTATGTAGATTATTAATAATTTATCATATTTATAATAACCCATTATGGTTTCCATTTCATAAATATATAGATTAGTGTGGGGCTAAATTTGTGCATGATTTAACTGATAAGCACTTTTCCAATTTTAATGAGGGTTGGGGCATAGTCATCTCAACTCATGGTTTTACACTAGAATCTCCAAGAGGAATGATCACATCATTATCCATTATATCCAAAAATCATTTTAGTTCACATGTATGCAGGTGTATTCATTCCTTAGTAATTCATTTCACATATGTTTAATATTTTAATTCATATATATATCATAAGTCAAAATTGACTTCTACATATTTCATTGTAGGTTTGTATGGAGCAAGGCACAATAATCAATACCTTCTTGAGCACATCCATCATGGTTATACTTAGGTATCACCTTATATCATTTTATTATATAAATTTTATCACTTGAGTTAAATAAGGTAAAATATAGACACTCATATTTAGTATCAGGCACATGATAATGTCATATTTGACCAATGTTTAACACAATTTTATGCATTCATATATGACTCTTGTTCACATTCTTCCCTGGCCATTCATCCATAAATGGTCTTGACCTTCATTAATTTCCATTAATATTAGATAGGATTTCCATAGTCTCTACCTGAATAAATTAATATCATTTTAAAGTTGTCTCCTGATCTTATATCAATTTTCCTATTTTTTGGATAGTTTTGTCCCTTTACAAATTATATTACTACATATTATCCACTTAGGTTGGACCTATTCATGTGTTTTTTTGTGATTATTTTCATAAATTAAAATTATTTATATGGGTCAACTCATACATTTCACATGTCATTTTGTATTAACTTATCTAAAGAGTTAGCTATATAAACATATCAAGTCTAAGCCTATTGACATCTAACATTGATCTCACTAGAATTCACTCTGCACATTGAGAGGAACTATCATAAAGTTTCAAAATATTGAACCCTCAAAGGATCAATCCTTGATATGAGTTTAAAAACCGTTTCAAATTCAAATCATAGGTTTTTAAGTGTTTAAAGACATACATAGGATCGCATTACATGTTAATATTATGCAGGACTTCACACACTCAACTAGGTAGGATAAATATGTCTAAATTTAATTCCCTCTTATAAGTATTGGATACATAGGTAGTTTTTATCCATTGGGGTGGTTAAGGTCATCTCAACCCTTATTTTTAACCTTTTCCCATATTTTACATTGGTCCTATATTGCATGGGATAAACTACATTTACATACACATGATCCCTTATAAATCATAGTAAAAATAGTAAAAACTACCATAGATCAGCATAGACATGGAGGAAAGTTACACACTCTAACAAACAATGTCACATTGTGTTAGCATACAAAAAGTACAAACTTGTCCAAATTCATGTAGATACTCTATTTATAGATTTGATTATTCATAGGATGATTCAATACTATTTTTCATGAATATACCATGTCACAAACCTACACATAACATAAAAAATCTAAGTACTTCACTCCTATAATGTTTTGTATAACTATCAAGTTACTATCTTTTTCTAGTTACACTCATATTTTATTTGAGTTTAATATCTAATGCAATCTAAATATTCTATAGTTTTATCCTATTAAGGTTACATTAATCCAAAAATAGATAAAATAGTGTGATTCCCCTAAAATAAATAATATATTTTTCTATAGGATAAGGACATTCCCCCATGATGAAAATTAATTTGTTCGTTAGATGAGAGGAAAGGAATATTGATGTGATAATGTAAAATTATGCCAATTAAGCTCTCAAGGATATGGATGTGATGTCCCCAAAGTAAATATACAAGTATAGATATAATAATTGAAATTCATAAATTAGGTAAGGGTAGGATTCCCCAAACGGAATGATAAGTATCATCTATAGTATGGAGAGTGTCATGTAACAATAAGGGTTAATAGTTGGTGTATGATATAATAGATGAAAAAATCATGAGGAAATTTGGGTACAATGCCCCTAGATCACAATAAATAACTCAATTTTAGAATTATAGTATGATTCCACCAAAGTAAATAATTGATTTATCTATAGGATAAGAGAATTCCCCCATGATGAAAATTAATATGTTTGCTAAACTAGGGGAAAGGAATCAATATGATAATGTAAAAAAATTCCAATGAAGCTCTCAAAGATATGGATGTGATATCCCCAAAGTAAATATACAAGTATAGATATAATAATTTAAGTTCATAAATTAATTAAGGGTAGGATTCCCCAAATTGAATGATAAGTATCATTTATACTATGCAGAGTGTAATGTAACAATAAGGGCTAATTTTGGCATATGATATAATCAATTCAAAAATCATGAGGAAATGTGGGTATAATGCCCCTAGATCATAAGATATAACTAAATTTTAGAATTATCGCTAGTGAATAATGTTATTGGATTCTTTAAGGGTTTACCTTCTAATGTATCAATATGATAGGTCCCTATGCCAATTTTATATGTGATAACAAAGGGACCTAGTCAAATAAGTTTGAATTTTCCTTTATTTTTCTTATTTGAATTTCTATTCATTTTATTTGATTTTAGTACTAAGTATCCAATATGTAATTATCTAAATTGTATCTTCTTGATTAATGCTAAAATATTTGGTAAAAATTCAAGTAATCAATAACATGTATACATTATTCATCTATCATTTCTAAGTGATGTAATTTGTTTCTATATTAATTATCATCAATAAGAAATTAAAGGGACGTGCATAATGAAGGAATATAAAGTTCAATGTGGATAATTGATGAGGAATGACAAGGGTTTATCCTCTCAAATGAATAATTCATGCACTAGATAGGGGTCTATACATAGCAAGTGCAACATATTATCCCTTCATGGGTCTTTAGAAAGACATGGCATACTTTCTTTGCCATACAAACCATGTGCTTGAATGTGGAAGTATATTATCAAGTTTTAAAATAATTTTATTCATAAATGGGTGGATTTTAATGGTCCTTTAAAATATAATTAGTGTCATATATTTCCTTGATATCCTTAAATAAATTACTTATAGTAGCTTGTGAAAGTATGTCTTTATAGTTTATGAGTTATTTTGGGCTATTTTGATTTATAACTCAATTTCGTGTTAATACTTAATAGCTAGCTATGTTGATATTTATTTTTTGACTTAGTTTTAATGACTTAGTTTTAATTATTATTATTAATCGTTTAGTATCAATATTGTTGATGTCATTTACATGATTTTAGGTACAAAAAAGATTGAGCTAGGTCCAAAAATGGAAGAATTAAGCGAACTATTATAGTAATGATATATATGTATATAAGGGTGAGTTGTAAGAGATAAATTATTAAATTCTTCTATACCCTTTCTATGTTATTTGTATTATACCTACCTCATAATGTGTGTAATTTTGATTAAGTGATCACCATGGCATTATTCTAATTATGATCTCTATTTTAGATCCTTGGGGCATGCTTGGATGGTGTAGGATTTTTACGCTTGTTAAGCCCCATAATGCTTTGGTGATAGGCATAGTATTTTATTCCTTTTTGGGAATTAGTGGTTTAATTCCTAAGCAAATACAAGACTAAGTAAATGTAAATCAGTAATTAATGTGTCTCAATTAGCCTAATAATTTGTGTAAATAGATATGTATTTTACCTTTTCTAAAAATAGTAATAAGTGTGAAGAAATTAATCTTAGCTTATTCTGGGCTGAAACGGATGATGTAGGGTCTAGAAATTATTGTGCAAGGATGGTAGACTATCATAAATAAGACTCAAAACTCTATTTTTAGAATGGGCAAGAGCACCAAACTCAGGACACCCTACTAATTAGTGTTTTAGTCTACTTTTGATGCTATTTTCCACTTCTGGTACTATTGTCCTAGTGGTCTAGCTTTTCTAGGTTCTTCTTAGTAGGCCTGTGACACCCTGGCAGTGAAATATTGAAGCCTGGATCTATCAAAAGCTCATTGTGTGTCTGATTCAAGATTTAAAACCCTTATGACCTCCTAGTACTTGAAATTGAGTATCAAACTTGGGAAAGAGAGGATGGGTTAGTGTGTAAAGGATATGTTGGATGCACCTCACATCCCGTGTATGGGCACGCTGCCTACATACTAATACTCTGAAGAGGGATCAACCTAATGTAGTTCTCCCATTTGAAGTGTTTGGTGTAATTATGTGATTTATGTAACTAGATGCAAAGCTATAATGTAATTTGGATGACTAGGGAATGGTATGAGTGCTTGAATAGGTTTGAATTAGTCTTGAAAGGTTGTATGTTGAGAATAGGGAAGAGTGTCTGAGTGTACTTGATTATATTCTTGATTATTTCCAATGAATGAGTGTTAACCCTTATAAATATAAATTGAATGGCTTTATATAGGGAAACTAATGACCATCGGTTAGATGAGCTTGCATTAGGTTGATAGGGGAAAATATAAGGATTCAAGAAAATTAGATCATTTGAGGCTAAAGTGAACTTATATAATAGTGTCAAAAATAAGACACCCCTAATTTTTGGTGCTCCTATCCAAATTAGGCACTATTATCCTAAGAAGATGAAACCTAGATGGATGGATCTAAGTCTAAGAGGGATCCCTAAGTCTCAAAAATCTAAGTCCAGGAAGCTATGTGTGACTGGAAAATAGTGAAAGTCTAACCAAGAAGGTTTGAGTGAGAAAGAAAGAGGACCTATAGGTTGGGTGATATTAGCCATGCCTAAGTCATCCAATTTCACATTTTATATTATTACATTCCCCCCCCCTTTATTTTAGTGATGTAGTAAAGTGAAATACTAGGATAAAGGAAAAATAGAAAGCATACCTAAACTTACCTATAAGGAAAAATCTCATGAAGCTATGTGATGTTGGATGTGCATAGAAAGAGCGTGATGTGATGTGTGAATATGTAAATAAAAACATGAATTAGATAAGTTCTTACTAGATATGCTATATTTAAAATAAGAAAATACAAAATTTGACCAAAGGAAGAGAGAGGAATGAATACACCTCACTAAGTACATAAACTAATACAGAACTTGTGATTTTGGATTGTGCTAAGTATGTGTTAAATCAAGAGTAATATCATGAATAGAGTTGAGTGCTCAATTCTCCAAAATGTGGCTCAAGAATGCAAACGCTATCCCTTTGGCTCCATCATTTCTAACTAAGCAAAGTTAAGGAATCATGTTTGTGCTAATAAATGTCTAGAGTGTATGTCCAATCCCTTTGAATAGGTGGCTCAAAAATATAAAGGCTAACCCTTAGGCTCCATCATTACCAACTAAATGAAGTTAATGAATCATGCATGTGTTAAATGATGTCTAGACTGTATATCTAATCCATATAAATAGGTGGCTCAAGAATATAAAGACTATCCCTTTGGCTCTATCATTTCCAACTAAGTGAAGTTAATGAATCATGCATGTGTTAATAAATGTTTGAACTATATGTCCAATCCCTCTAAATAGGTGGCTCAAGAATATAAAGGCTGGCCCTTTGGCTCCATCATTACCCCATGAAGTGAAACTATAAAGTGATATCGATATAGAATATATGTCATATGAGATGGCTCATGTATCCCATGATTGTGTTATAAATCTAACACTATGGCATGGATAGCTAAATATGTGTTGGAAACTAGGCTACTCTTGGCCATTTCTAAATATGGAGATTAGGCTTGTATGAAATCCACTCTAAACTAATATATGAAATCCAACTCATAAACTTGGGTACTCAAAAATCTAAACTTGTATGAAAGTTTAACTTGAATGTGATGCCTACCACCTACAAATATAATAAGGCACATAAGTACTAAGAATGCTTAGAATAAACTGAACTTGGAAACAAAAAAATATCAATGTGCCATGCACATTGCCCCTAATCACTGATGTCTAGAACATAGATTTTGATCTAGAAGTTATACCAACTTTGTAATCTAAAATAAAAGTGAGAACCATCATTTTGTGTATGATAACCCCTGTATCTAAGAAAACTATGTTGAAACTATTAAATTTGATTGATCTAGAAGTGCAAAAACTATCCCTAAACTAAACATTTTAACTATTTCTAGAAACCCTGAGTGTTTTTCTACCTAGATAGGAGTGCCAAACTATGGACACCCTTGTTTTTGGTGCTACTATCTATTTTTAGTGCTAATATCCATTTGTAGCATTATTTTTCAGTGTGAAAACTGACTACTAATCTAAGATTGTTCTTTTTTTGTGCTCTAATTTGACTAATTTGACTTGCGGTTTTGTGCTGACTATTTTGAATGTTACTATTTCGATTGCTAAGAGGTTTTATCTCTATGAAATAGTCTCTATTTGATGCCCCTTCTTCTGAGGGTAGGAATGATGAACCTATAATGATTTCCCTCAAAAGAAAAGAGTCCTAAAAGTGTGTTAATCAAAAAAGATATATGATATAACATTTGATATTTGACAATATGTTTCAAGATATAGCAAATGTTTGTATCAAGATATTGTTAGATCAACAAGGGTATGCCTAGATAGATGTAACAATGTGAAAGTATTGAACTAGAACTAAAAAATTTAATTTATTAGTTATTAGCTAGATGGATGAAGCATGATGCCCATCATGGTATCCAAGAAAGCAAATAAAATGCATGATATAAATCATGACATTGCACACATTTAACAAGAAATAAGCAAATAATCAAGAAAGCAAGAAGCAAGAATTAAGAAGTAAGAAGAATACTAGATGGGCCAAGGGGTCATGCAAACAAGGGACATGGGCACATGTCACTCAAACTAGAAACAAACATGGAAGGCATGTTCAAATTCCACATACACATACAAGTGAAATAAGCAAAGTTGACACATAGGCCATAGGCACATAGAGGAATACAAACAAATGACATTGGAAAATGTCCTAAGGCACACACATGACAAATAAGTGAAGGACATTGGCAAATGTCTGAAGGTACAAGCTGGAATTGAAAATGTAGTTACACAAGTTATGCTAAGAAAGTAGAGAAAGCATGTAATAAATAGAAACAGATAAGCACATCTAACTGATCAAAGCAAATGTGAGAGTATGAAAAACATGTGTAGTACAAGACTAGGTATATGTTAAAAAATACACAAATGCTAGATACTAGTGAGATCCTATATAGTATTCTATGTAAGCTATCAAGTAATATACATCAACATGATAAATAAGAGTGTGTGGTGTAGAAATGACATAACCTGGATGGTGTAGTCATGTAGAATATGCCCCCAATGGGTGTGTATAACATTTTATCTCAAATTTAGAAGCATGAATGCCCCCTCTATGGTTAGAATGAAGCAATCAAATAGCTAGATGTCATTGACACACTCAAATAAGATCAAGTGAAGCATGATAATGTAGAAAATTGACATACAATAGCATGAAATAGCAAATGTAAGTCCTAGTATGATAGTAGTGATGTAAAGTATGGATGATGTATATAATCAAAATATTTTTGGAACTTTCAAATTTTTTTGAATTTTTTGTATTTTTTTTTAAATATTTGAACTATGTACAAGAATAAATAAAAATAAATGATACTAACTTATGAGTCTTGGGTGAGACTCCCTATCCAAGTGTCATGTGTCAAACAACTAAATCATATGTGATCATGAGGCACAAGTGTATGGCTAAGATTGTGAAGTTTAAATGTGTGTACGTTGTAACTACTCTAAAATATCTAAAGTGGAAGTCAAATGTGGGGTCCCCCTATAAATATGAGAAGTGGATGTAATTGTAGGGCTCTTACGGACCCATTTGAAAGTAGGAGAAGAAGCTCTATGAATAAGTGATTTTTTGTAGCTATATGAGACTGAAATGTAAATGCTTTAGGTGTGAACACTATAGCTAGAAGCTATCTAGAATCCTAAAATTATAGGGGTGTGTTAACCCTTTTTTCTAGTGATGAATGTTGTAATTGAGGCTAAACCTAAAGTGAAACTAGAATAGAAGCTAGAGGAAAAGCTAAAACTGGTGGAAGAATTCGATCTGGTGATTGTAAGCTAGTAGATGGATCTAAAGTGGGGAGTGGTGACTCATAAGGAACTCCATTGACAATAATAACCTAATTACTACCTTGAGTTTTTAAATCCATGATCAACCAAGTAGTATGTCAAAAACTCCGATGCTGGAAACTATAGTGGGTGTAGCCACATGTGTATGACTAACCTGTAATAGAAGTACTATCTCACCCAATGAACTCTAAACATGCCCACTGGACCCACTACTAACTATATTGGTTGGAATGATATCTTGATTTGAATAACCCAAATGTTGTAGTAGTGTGAAGGTGTACATATTAATACTAAAACCATTGTCAATGAGTATACTATGGATAGGTTGATTATGGATATGTGCTCTAATAAAAAGTGTATTTTAACTTGTATCATCCTCCATAATCTCCTAATCTAAAAAAGATATTTAACGCCTAGCTAGAACTTTGGACTCATACACACCTATCATATTCCTTAAAGGATGTGTCTCAATCGAAGATGTCTGGTATATAGCTAGTGGAGGATGTGTATGGTATGTATGATGAACACATGATGTTCCCTCTTTTTCTTGTTTTGAATGTTGTGTAAATGGATCTAAAAGTATTTTCAAAGATTTATCTTGTGTTGGATTTGTCTTTGGAGATTCAACTAAAGTGCCTAGATCAAGTAGATTATCATCTATCAAATCTTATATCTTATGTCATAAATTGATACATATATTTATAATGTGGCTTGGTGCCCTATCAAATTTTCAAAATGTATGCTAATCATATCTTTATGGAAGAGGATTTATTGGATTTACTTCCTAAATAGGTGGGAGAGTGATGATGTTACATTCCAATAACTATTTTAGAACTCTAGCTAGAGAAATTCGTAAATGTGCATCAAGGAGGTGTTGATAAGACCACATGTTGAGGGGGATCTAAAGCCATATTGACTATTGGTTGATTTTGATTCTTATTGTCACTAATTTTGACCTTGTATGGGACTTTTCTATTACTCTTGTTTATTGTGTTTGGAGTACTTGAATACTTGAGTTTTCCCATTGAGATTAACTTGACTTCTCTTCTTATAAGTGGGTGACACAATTCGGTAAAGGAAGAGAATCTTTTGAACATAATGGAATCAAGCAATGCTATTAGAAGGCTCTTTTTGAATATGTCTTGTAGCTCTTAATTATCCATATGGATAGTTAGCTTAGCTAGAATAGTCTTGTATCTAAGAACATAATCCGTGAGGGGCTCATTTGACCTTTGTTTTTGTTGTGCAATCTATGCATATAAAACCTTGTCACCAATGTTGATACTAAAATGTGCTAGGAACATGTCTGCTAAAGGATTAAAAGATGTGACTGATTGATTTGATAGACTATAAAATAATTTTAGAGCATAATCCTTTAGGCTCTATGGAAAGAGTTTGGTAAGTAGCTAGTCATTGGGTAAATAATCCAAACATGCTATGTGAAAAGCTCTCAAATGTGTCTCTAGATCACCCTTACCATCATATAGAGTAAGCTTGGGTTTAAAAAATCCTTTTATAAATGGTGTATAATAAATGTGACATTCCAATGGTGTTTGCACATGAGCAAAAGAATCCATATCCTACATAGGTCTAGTGGTACCTTGCTCAAGATGTTGCACCTTGGATTGAAGAAATCATATCTCTAGCACAAGGGTTGTGACATCAGGAGATAGGGATATACTAGATACAAATGGTGACGTATAATAAGGTTGGGTTTTTACAAGGTTGGCTGAGACATAGTTTCCCCATAGTGTCATTTTCAACTAGATGCTATGTGGTTTGAGAAGATTTCCCATTGGTTACATTTTGTTGTTCTTGTTGTAAAATTCTAAGCATGTCATCTTGCATATCCAAATTTTTGGTTAAGATTTCTTGAAGTGTTATATTTTTTTCAAAATACTATGATCTTTTGAATTTGAAATTTGATTTTTATATTTAGATATTCAACTGAAATGTAGAAAATGATTGGAAAAAGCTTGGAAAGTAACTGGGGACTAGTTGATGCAACTAGGGTTTGAAAAGAAAATTTTTCAAAATTAGTATGATAATTTTAAAATTTGTTATGAATTTGTATAATTTAGCTTGAAAATTTTATGAAAAATCTAAAAATATTTCTAAAATTAGCAATATATTTTTCCTAGTGGTTTGAAAGTATTTGTATGCAAATAGGACCTATTATGTGTAAACTAGGGTTTGAACAAAATATGTGATATTTTTGTAATGAATTGATAGATTTATGATTTTTAAATTCTATAAAAATCAAGAAAATATTGAAAATAATCATAAATAATTACCCCTAGGATTTTAAGGGTTTTCATGCATAAATTCGAAGTAAGTTGGGTTCACCAAATGTTTTATTCTTTTTGGGAATTAGGTGTTTAATTACTAAGAAATAAAGGTTTGAGTAAATGTAAATAAATATTTAATGTGTCTCAATTATCCTACTAATTTGTGTAACTAGATATGTATTTTACCTTTTCTAAAAATAGTAAGAAGTGTGAAGAAATCAAACTTAGCTTATTTTAGGCTGAAATGGATGATGCAGGGTCTAAAAATTGTTGTGCATGGATGGTAGATTGTCATAAATATGACTCTAAAATTTGTTTCTATAATGGAAAAGAGTGACAAACTTAAGACACCCTGATGCTTGGTGTTATATTTCACTTTTGGTGTTGTTTTCCACTTCCAGCACTATTGTCCTAGTGGTCTAGATTTTCTAGGTTCTGCTTGGTAGGCCTATGACACCCTGGCAGTGAAATATTAAAGCCTAAATCTATGCAAAGATTTTTATGTGTACGATTCAATATTATAAACCCTTAGGATATATTGGTACTTAAACTAGAGTATAAAACTTGGGAAAGAGAAGAGGGGTTAGTTTACAAAGATATGTTGGACGCACTTTACACCCTGTGTGTGGGCACGCTACCTACATACCAATACTCCAAAGAGGGATCAAGCTAATGTAGTTCTCCCATTTGAAGTTCTTGGTGTAATTTTGTGATGTATGCAACTAGATGTGAAGTTGGAAAGTACTTTGTATGGCTATGGATTAGTATGAGTGCTTGAATAGGCTTGAATTGTTCTTGGAAGGCTATATGCAGAGAATAAGGAAGAGTGCTTCAGTGTACTTTCTTGTATTCTTGTTTCTTTCCTATGATTTAGTGTCAAACATTATAAATGGATGTTTAATGGAATTATATATGGAAATTTATGATCATGGGTTATATGAGCTTGCATTAGGCTGACAGGGGAAAATATAAGGATTCAAGAAAATCTGACCGTTTGAGGCTAAAGTGAACTTGGACAACAACACTAGAAACAAGACACCCCTAAATTCTAGTGTTCTTGTCCAATTTAGGCACTATTATCCTAGGAATATTAGACTTGGAGGGATATGTCTAGGTCTGAGATGGCTCCCTTGGTCTCAAAAAGCTAAGTTTGAAAAGCTACAGGTGACTGGGAATAAGTGAAAGTATAACTAAGAAGGGTTGAGTGAGCAAGAAAGAGGACTTATAAGTTGGGTGCTATTAGCCATGCCTAAGCCATCCAATTTTGTATTTTATATGATTACACATAGTTTTAATACTTTATTCATTGGTATTTACTTCACAATACATAATAATTAAATATAAAATTTAGTTTCCAATCCTTAGTTTGGAATGATGATTATTGTTATGATTTATAAATTGATTTTATTTATCATGTTAAATGATTAAGTAGTTTTTGGTGGAACCCATGAGGTGTTGACCTCAATTTAATAGAAATAGAAGTAAAATATAATATTTTAAATAAAATAATGGATAGGTTTATAATAGTGGTTGCATGAAGCATAGATCTTGTAGCCATGGCATTATGGGAACTTACCATTTTTAGCACCCACGATGCCATAATCATGATTGTCCTTTATGAGGTTTATAAAAAATCATATCTCAACTATTTTATAATTATTTTAAAGGTTTCCAAAACACACACAATGGAATAATAGAATAAAAGAGGAAACTTTCCATGGGATAAATAATGTTTTCAGTTCAAGTTCACTTTTCAAGAAGTAAATTGTAATTTTATTCATTTTTGTTCCTCATTCTCATTTTATTTATGTTTATAAAAACTCACAATGAAATGATATTTATTAGATAACTCAAAATGAAAGTTATAAAAAACCCTATGGTTTTTTATAACCCCAATTAACTCTCTTTTTCTCTTGGTAGTCCTTTTATTTATATTACATTGGATTATATGTTGCTTTAGCAATGGAAGTAAGGAATGGGTTTTGGATAATGTTGGTTATTGTAACTTTTTATCCCAATGAGGAACCCTAATATGTATTTACATTTTTTTTTAATATCACCCATTATATGGAATTATACATGAATGAATCAATGAATAAACCCATGGATGTTTATTTTGTAAGTATGTTTGATTCTTATGAAACTCTATGTAGAATAAACCCTATATCCTTGGTGTAATAATGTTCTCTCTCACTCCTTACTCATATATGACTTTATTTCATTGTATTTGTTTTTTAGGAACTCTTGAAACATTTGGGTGGTAAATGCCACCAATGGTTGACCTTATATTACTCTCCCCATTTTTCAAGCTTTGCATAGAATAGTTGTTGATTAAAGTGTTGGAATGGATTGAATTTGGTTGTGATTCTTACAGTAATGGTTTAATATATAAACCTCATCATTTTTAGTCTTATTTTGGTTATTGTATTATCTAAGCATGTTATACTCATTGTTTGGATTAGATAGGCATATGGATCAATTCCAATGATATTTTGAGGCACTAGAATTTTGTTGAGTACACTCTATTCAAAATGAAATATACATAAAATCACTTTCTCTACATTTAAACATGCTCTATGTTTTAATGGTTTATTCACTTTAGTTTTCATAAATGAGTTTAAGGAATTTGAAATTAATATATTATGCTTTGACTTTTATAGGTTAAAACCTTAGTTTCAATTTTGTTAATTGTGTGGTGTAGTCCTTGTTAGACTATTGTTTAAACCTTGTATGCTTGAAAATTTATTTAATGAATTGTAACTACTAAAAATAACTTTTGATCCATGCAATTATATTTGATCATGCTTATATTTTTTTAGATGAAATAATTTTTATATTAATTTATTTAAGGTTAAATTGGTATTATAAAAATTATTTGTGCATTAACAAACCCTAGATTAGCTGAGTTTATGGCTTTGTTTCTTTGATGATTATAAATGATTATAGCCTATCATTTTGGATCATTTATATCATTTTTTTAATTTCCTAATTTAATGTATATGGGTTTCACATTATTTAATATGGATTTTTTGTCACATGTTTAATTTGTATATAGATTCTACAAACATTATCATATCCTTTTTTCATCTCTAGCTTCAAATCTAGACTATGGCATGATATTTAGTTTTCTTTATGAATAATAATTGATTATTATTTTAAGTATTTAGGATTTTTATGTTTGTTTAAATTATCTTGGGTGTTCATTACCTGTATACAACTATGTTATAATATGATATGAACTCTAATTTCATTTCTTATTACATTGTAAGCTAGCTAATTCTAAGGGTGATTCATTAAGTTTTTTTCATTTTTATACCAATCCTCAAATTAGATATATTTGAATGGGTCCATAATGTTTTCATTTTCATTGGTATTATCATTATTAAATCTTTATGATTTTGATTATTTACTTATGAATAATATAAACATTGAGTTTAATCTTATTCAAGAATGGTTGAAAGTTTTTTATTAAAGAATAAAGAGGCAATGCCTTGATTGAGTAGGTTATCTAAATTCAGAAATAAATTTTCTTGTGCATTGGTAACTATAATAAGGATTGATTTTTTTGAGTTGATATTTTTGGTAGGAATTATGTTTAGCCCTTGAGGCCTGATTCTTGAGTCATTCAAATGTTTAAATTTGTAAATGAATTGCACAACATTTGGTGGTCCTGAACATATAATTTTTATTAGTTTTCCTTTGTAATTTTAAGATTAATTCATCTTCTAGAGACTCACAAAGCATTAGTTAGACTTGTAGGTAGTATGTAATGGAAATTGATTTTTTCATAAATATCTTTATTATTTGGTTATTTGGTCTATGTGATTATTAAATTGGAATGTTTTTATGATAGGTATTAAAATTAAATATCTTGGTTAAAATAATGGAAAATATGTGAAATTTTTTTAATTACATACTATCATTTGAAATCATAGCATTGTAATTAATTATCTTCAACAAGATTAATCAGTTTATTTGCATTTAATTCAAGAAATATGTTTCTTGTAAGTTATTGATAGATTTCTAAATCATGATTATTAAGCAAATGGATACCCTTATTATTATAATAATGGTGTAGCATCTTTAGTGAGTTGTTAATCAAATTAAAGACTTAAATACAAATTTTATCTCTTTTAATTAGATTATGAATATGTTGAGTAGTTTAATATGCATGTGAACACATTATGGTTTTGACCAAATTGATCATTTTGTGGTTCATGCACTATGATATTCCACCTCCATGGATTAAGTTCAAATATGGAAATACAAAGAGTGCATAAAATAATTGGAAATCATTGAAATTTTTTAATAAGGTATTTGTTCATTTTTTAAGAATATATGGTAACCTAATGAAATCTAATTAACCAACTAGAGATGATATACATCTCAGTGGTGTAGTAATGGATTGTTACCTATATACCAATTCATTTCAATGGCTATAACAGTGAAAGATGGATGATTATTGCTTGATGTTAAGTTATAAATTTACCAAATTTTGCTTATAAATAACAAATAATTAGATTATTAAGTTTATTTTTATTCATACTTTTATACGAATCATAAGTCATAATTACTTAAATTATTGAGTCTTTCCACTATTCTTCCTTTTCATTATTAGACCCAACCATATTCTACTTTGCCTCTCATATTTAAGATGAGTATGATTACACAAGGTTGCATGTTAAATTTATGGAATAAAATGGCTTAAGCATGTCTTGTGGATAATAATTTATTGGATATGGCTTAAGCATGTCTTTTGGATAATAATTTATTGGATAAGGGTTACATAGTCTTGATTGTTCAAAATTTGAATTTCAATGTTTTGAAGTTATGACAATTAAAAACCCTAAAATATAGGAGGTATCACTTACATTTGTTAGGCATATAAATGTGAGATAATAAATATAAAAATACATCCATAATGAATATGTAAACTCATAATAACTCTCTATGATAACCTATGTAAAATTAATCATTAAATCTACTTTTTACACATGGGTAAAATACATATAAGGGCAAAATTAAAACTATATTCTAAATCTTATTATGATGTAAAGAAGTTACTTAGATCAAAAAAAATTAAAATAATGATATAAATTTAAATACCAAAATATTAACAAAAATATAATGCAAGAATGAAAACAAAATAATCATATCCACAACAATAATTGATAGCAGAGTAAAGTAATTAATAAATAAGGGTGAGCCACTTCAAGGGTGAAACCTCCACAATAATGAAATAAGAATAGAATTCATAATATGATACCCAAGTACTAATCACCACCTCCTATATATATACCCTACTTAATTTATGGTTACTTTATAAGTCAACTCTACTAATAATATGATAACATAGAGAATTGTGATAATATAAGATAAAAGGTAGTGTAGTCCACATATTATCCAAACATATCCATAGACATTTTATAAGTTAAAGGTGTATAATGTGATCATTATAATTATTCATATCATCCTTACTAACAATAATATATTTGGCCTCTAAAGCATATAATGCATAAAGCATTAAGAGAGATATGCATGAATTGATGACATGCATCAATAATAATGTTATGGAAAAGTTGACCTGTCACATTATAAATATCCATAAACAATGTTTGTAGTCAATTTAAAACATGTTTCCAAAGTCTCGCATGATCAATAATGCCAATTAAAGGTTATAAACATATTAAAACAAATATTACATTATAATAATCGGTACGACTACACTGAGTGTGACATACAATCCTTTGCAATAGTCATAGGGATACAAGGAATAAATCACAAAATTTATTGAGTGTAATGTAATAGCTATGAACTACATAAGTGTTACTGATAGAGTTTGAAAAATTATAGGAAGAAACTACAATCATTTAACAATATCAAATGTCAATGGTTATATATAATTTTAAAAGTGGGTTTCAATTCTGTAACACTAGAATAAGATAAAAGTAGAAATAATAGTGGCTCACAATGGAACATAAAGTTCATTTATGCCCAAATTGGTGAAGAGGGTTTATCTGATACTTCTCAAGATGACTTTAAAATATCTCTTTTTTAAATATTAAATGAGGAAAAAGGGGTCTATCTTGAATGAGATTGAGATGATGATACAATAATATCATAATAAAATGAACAAATAAATAATATTGTAGAGGCATACACAATGCATGACTATAATCTATATAGATGAAAACTTCCTAAAGGTTTATTATTGTAATGAGATTATATCCCATAATTTTCAAGATGAATTGAAAAAAAATCCCCTTTGGAACTTATTTTTTCCATTTTCTAATTTATTAAACATGTCAAGCTCAATAATTTTATTAAAATTTATCTAAAAAAAAAATTGAATTACCCTGTTACAATAATAATTGCACAAAAAGACCAACCACAAAAATTTTAAATGCCCATATTTTATCCCTAGGGGAAATTTGTTTTGTGAAACTAAAGGTTCCCCCACTAAATTGGGCACACTGGTAGCATTATGTTTTAACCAGAAGGCTTGTTAAAAAAATTTATAAATAAGCCTCTTTAGGCCACAAAAAATAAAAAAGCTTCAAAAGGGCCTTAAAAGTGAACTAAAATTCATTAAATGAAAATTCTTGACACTTGTATGGTCCCTCAGAGTGAAATTGATTTGATATCAATGATGAGGAATGAAAAGGATTTATCCTCTCAAATGAAAAATTCATAGAAAAAATAAAGATATACACATAGTGAGAGAAATGGATTCTCCCTCTAAGGGTCTACACAGATGTGTGACATATTCTCCGTACTACAAAAACCTTGTGCTTGAATGCAAAATTAGATTAACACAATTTTAAGTAATTTTATTCAAAAATGGGTCTATTTAAATAATCATTTATGATATATGTACAAACCCTATATTATAAAATATATCAGTTATCCATTTGTTTTTAAAATAAGTGAGAGGTAATAAATAGAATAATACATCCCTAATGAAAAGGTAAACCCCTAATAACTTTCCATGAGAACCTATCTAAAACTAAACACTAGGTGTAAAAGTAATTTTATACTTTTTACACATTGGTACTATACGAATAAGGTTGAAATGTAAAAACCATAGGATAAAATTATATCCTAAGCACCCTGAGTATCCATATCAAGAATTTACACTACACCATAAATAAGAGAGTGGGGGGTTTTCCCCATAGTTGTCTTAACACTTGTATGATACTCCAATAAAGCATATACACTTTAATTATGCCAATATATACCATGTTTATCAATAGTATTACTCAATGTTTTTTTAATTTCTTATTTGTAAATTTGGCTTGACCATTCCTTTGGAGGTAATAAGGAGTATAAAATTTATGTTAAATCTTTATCTAAAAAAATAGATATTTATTGTCTCATTCTTGAATAATGAATAATTAATAATAATAATAACATATAAAAGGTCGAATCAAGATATAATATGTGTAATTAAAATTAAATATATGTCATCACCTATGGTAGATTATAAAATATTAGATTAAACTCATTTGGTAAAATATTCAATAGATGTAATGATAAAATTGTGACCTTCTAAGGATGTAGGATTTATTTTTCCCACTAGATCAAACTCCCAAATTTAAAAAGGCCAAGGAGACACAATATGTTATATTTATTGAAATGGTGTATGTGTTAAATTACTATTTTATTAGCATTGCTCATAAAAAAAAACATATTCTTGAGAATCATGTTTCATGGAAGGTTAATAATAACCTATTCTTAATAACTTGTATGACATTTATTTTCCACTAAAATCTTCACCACATTCTCTATCGTGAACCTCATGTATGGAAATTTTATCTTTTTCTTGTCCAAGGCATCTAGGTAAGTATTAATTAAGGGATCTCCTTAAAATAGTGTTACCAATGATAACATATGGAATAGAATCTCTTATCAACTTACTTTTTTCATTTTTTCAAAAACAACCAAGAATAATCTTATCGAATAAAAAGTTATAAATATTGGTATACCACTTTGAATTAGTTATTCTAGATTTGATATAAAACACATATAATTTATCTAGATATGTGTTTTAACCTTTTAGGGTTTAGATTATTTAAATCCTATGTTTGATTAAAAGGCTAAGTAGTCTAAATCAGGTAAATAATATGCATAAAATAACCACTAATTTGTTACAAATTTTGAGTAGCTTTGAATTTATAAAAATATTAATAAATATGTAAAAATAAATACTTATTTAGAAAACCCTTGATACCAATGATCTAAGTTCTAGAAATTGAGATAGAAGTAGGTAGTAGTGTTATCAACTAGATCCATGTATCAGAACCCCTCCTAGATAGTAGTGCCACATTTAGACAGAGGTGTCATGTGGCTGTAGTGTCCTGATATTGGTGCTAATGTCCTCTCTATGAAATATTTATGGGTTTTGTATATCATGTCCTATTCCAATTATGGTCCAAATTTTAGGTCTGTGGGATCAATGCTTTTTCTTGTAGCTCTATTTTCCTCTTAAAACCATAGGTTTTAATGCTTATAAGGGTTTTAATGAACACCATGATAAAAGGGGTTAGTGGGTCTAATGTGATGGATGTGTGATCCACAACCCTATGTGTTAATGTTTCCTATATATGAATACTCTAAGGAGGAGTCAATCCCAATGTAGTTTTTTTTCCTAAGTGCTTGGTGCAAGTGCAAGTGAATGCTAGAATGCCTGAGTGTGAATGCATGAGAGGATGCCTTAGAGGCCACTTGAGATATGAATACTTATGCTAGGGATGGACTATTGAATGTATGGGTTAAGTCAATATAATATTGGAATAAGTAGGATATTTCCATCAATGTGATGTGGTTCTTTATGATAATATCTACCTAGGATGTAATAGTGTAAGATTAGTGTTTATATAGTATTATATTTCTTGTGTAGATAATGAAATTTGTTTAGGCCAAACTTAAGATGGTTTTACCTTTGAAAATATATTCATTTAGGAAAGATAGGTTAAAGGACATAAAAGCCATTTTGGGGATACTAGTGTCACATGGCACTATTATCATTAATGTGGTGTTAATGTCTAAATGGAATAATGTTGGGCAAAAATGGCCAAGATAAGTAAATGAGGGTTTGAGACTATGTTTAAGCTAACTAAGTATGCATGTAGTTTTCACAAACGTTGAAAAGTGTGATAATAGGCTCTAGGATAGGTTTATGGCTAATCTAGGAATAGGGAGTCTCTAGTAGAACTCTTAACACTCAAATACTACTTTTATGTGATTAAATTTACCCCCCACCCTTTATGATAGAATTGAAACAAAGTAAAATAACTAGTATAAAAGGAAGAAGAAGCATACATGGACTTACCTGGGAAGTGAAGACCGTGAAACTAAATCTGAGTATGGGAAGCTGGGTTTGTGTATGTGAAGCATAATCCAATACATGACCTATAAATAAAGCATTCATAAATTAGTCCTTAAGAGATATAAAAATAAAAAATATTATGTTGATTAAATAAGTAACTAATTAAAATTGAGTAAAGATATGGGAAATAGGAAAATAATGAATACACCTCATTGGGTATGTGAAATAATGAATGAACCTAGTGACAACCTATGTGTGTGCATGTATATAGTGATCAATCATTGAATAACTTGGACTAATATGATAGATTTCTCAATCCTCATGTGTGGGTGGCTCAATAACTCAATCCATTTTTGACTCCATCATTGCCCACCCTTACTTTGTGGATCATGACCTATGAATACCTTGGATTGGATTGATTGTGTCCAACCCTTTCATATGGGTGGCTCAATAACTTAAGTAGGCTATGAATATATCATTACAAACCCATGTGTATTAGATGAATATAAAATTAAGTTTTGAAAAGCAATGAAAATTTCTAACTGAGTATATCTAACTATGTATGTCAACTTTACAGCTACTTGCATACACTATGAAGCTCTAGGACACTCAAAAATTCCAACCACTATAGATGGAGTAAGGCATGAAACTAGTGATAACCTAAAATGTGATGTCTAGTGTATAAAACATATAAAATAAAATAGAATTTTCCATTCCATCTAATCAAATGGTGTGTAACTAAGCATATGGAAATAATATGTTGCACACATACCCCCAATCTAATATTTGAGTATATTTATTTTGGACTAAGTTTTAATAATTATATCTGAGTATATAAACTAAAAATGGGAATGATTATGCCACACATGATGCCACCAATATGAGCAACTGATAAGAATCTAAGCTGAGCTAGTGTAAATCTAAGCAAAATCTGAGTATAATTGTCAAAATTGTAACTGAATATGTGTAAACCTATATTATACATGGTCTATTGTTATGGCCAATCTAAGTTGTCCTAAAACTAAGTATATTAAGCAATATCACCACATCTTGGACATTAGTTCCATCTAATGATAATGTCCCAATTCAGAAACTAATGTCTTTTTGGTCTAAATTTTGTGTCACTATACTAATTTTTGAGTCACTATTTTCCCTCTATGTTTACCTATTTCTAATTTTATATAACTAAACATGTGTGCTAAATAATGTTTTATTAGTATAATATAGGAGCCTAATCTCTATGAAAAAACCCTACGAATGTTCCCTCTTTTGAGGGTAGTTTTTGAACATGTGTAAGAACTATACTCAAAATAAAAATCTCTATGAAATGTGTGTTAACTAGAGTATATATGATAACTACGTGATAATCTAATATAATGTGCAAACATAACATCAAAATGTAAGATAATTTGAGTACAAGTATGTAATGTAATATGTATTTCATGTCAAGCATTACACAAGGGTGTCAAGATAGATGTAATAAATGTATGTAACAATAAATATGATTAGAACTAAGTAGATATATAGGGGAATGGGGCATGATGTCCATTACATCACCCAAGTAGTAAGGGTATATGTATGAGTTCCCTCATGGCATCATAACTAGTGTGTGTAACAAGCAAATACAAGTGTCATGGCCATGACTCATACAAGAAAGCATACATAAAGAAAACATGAGGCATGCAAAATAGGACAAGGGACCATAATACAAGGGACATGGGCACATGTCACTAAAACTAATAAAATAAGACATATAAGGACATGTTTAAATGTCCACATATGCAATAAATAAGTAAGTTGGCTTAGAGCCACATAGAAGGACATGTTTAAATGTCCACATACACAATCAATAAATCACAAACAAGGGGTATGAGCACATGTTCAAGGAATACATACTATGAAAAGGAAGTGGCATAGAGCCAAATAATAATGGCATATTCAAATCCCCTCGAATAGAAGCATAAAAATATAATCAAGTTTAAACTTTGAAAACTAGAAATGAAAGCATGCATGAATGTAGTAAAAATTTGTGTAAGAGCTAGGATGTACATATGTTGAGTCTAAATTAGTAATAACCAACAAAAAAATTGAGTATGAGTAGAAATGATCAATATCAAGATATAAAAATGCTAAAAATAGAACGTAGAGAATGTAAGGATAGAACCTGGTAATAGAAACTATGTATAAGATGCCCCCAAGTGGGTGAATGTGTCAAATGAAAAACCATGAATCAGTGTGTATGCCCCCAATGGGTAGATAATAGTATCTTTAGATTAGTGTAGTAGACTTGAGTCCTATATGCATTCTACAAGCACCCGACAAGAATAAGTGAAACATGTAGTATGATAAAAATGACTATATTAAGATAGCTAGCATATGTAGTGTCTAGAAAATATAAGAAATGTAAATAGAGAAATGCATAAAACCAGTAAATTTTGTGTTTTTTAAGTAATTATTTGAATGTTTTTGTGTTTTTGACATGTTATATTGTTTTTGTGTTTTATGGATATAATTTATGTACAATCAATATGAGAATGAACTATGTACAAGGAGAAAGAGAGAGGGAACGTATGTACAAGAAAATATAAACCATACTAATTGATGGGTCTCATGGGAGACTCACTATCAGTATGGCCTATGTCAAAAATAGGAATGATAATATCTCATGCAGTGTGAATTCTATGTTATAGTTGAATGTTGCTACAATAAGAATCTAAGTATTGTTCATCATCAGAATCATAATAACCTAGAATGTTAGATGGAATTTCCTCATGTTGTAATGTTTTAGAATATTTATTATGATTTTTCCCTTTAAAAATATGATTATTATAGGCATATGGTGGTGTGGAGGCTATTTTTATATAAATCCTCTTATGAGAATGCTTGTTGGCATAGCATGATTTTTACTTTGTAACTTAAGATCGTTCTCTTTCTATAACATTTCCTATGTATCTGTATATTTTGCCTTGATAAATAGTATCTATGAATGATTTACCTTATGATATTTAATAAATCCTAAACCTTTTTTACCAATGTTATCAACTTATAGAATAGGATTAATGATGCCTTGGGCCTACTTTTCCAAACCTTGACCGTGATAATCAAACTATTGTAAATATTTTTCACCAAACACATACTATTGTGAAAGTTGAGCCTCATTTTGGAGAGGTAGGTTTGCTTTATTTACATGTGCTTATTGTACTATTTCTTACTTTGATTGTGTTTTGTGAACCTTTTATTTTTTTTATTTATGCTTTGGCAATCATTTTTTTTATTTTTTAGAATTTGACATTTTTTGAATCTGTAGATGTGCCTTTATATGTTGTTTGGATGAGTGTCACTGTGTGAGTTATTTGTATCCTTTATTAGTTGTATTTTCCTTTCTAATGCTAAACATGAATCACTATAGTTCCCATGATATGCACAATAATATATTTATCTCCTTACTGGGTGTAGATGGGGTAGGTTGATCAACTTGGCTTTGATCATTTCCCTTAGTACCTCGCTTGAACTCTTATTTGACCTTTGAATGCTTTTTGAATCACTGGTTGTAGATGTACATTTTTGTGATTTCATGTTTTGATAAATAACATTGTTTGCCACAAATTGACTAGGTGAAGATGCATATACATGATTTCCACTAGTGTGCCTTTGAGTATTTTGTCTTGTAAATTGATTTTCCAATGTTGTAATATTTTCATGCAATATTTGATTTTGATTTTGTAATCCTATAATTATCTTACTCATATTGATAATTTAATCACCTAGAGTCTCACAAGTGTAAACCCTAGTTGTTTATAGTTGAACATGTAGGCACACACCCTATATGGAAGAGGTTTGAATAGGATAAGTATGGGGATTAATGGCATTGGTATATGTTGATTCATCTTGTGGAGGAGTGATATCATGGACTATTTATAGGAAAAGTAGATATCACCTTCATGGAGATGAGGATGAAAAGGAGATTATTTCTTGTGTATAGGATATGACATTGAAACTTGAAACATAGTTGTTAGCTTATGTGTTAAATCTTCTATTTGTGTATGAGTTTACTTGTTAATGGAATTCCACATAGGATAAATATAACATGCTATGAAATATGACATATATTATAATTGATATAAATCATCATCTATACATGTGTTTATGTCTTTTTTGAGTTCATTCC
Source organism: Torreya grandis (assembly GCA_037957365.1). NCBI lineage: Eukaryota > Viridiplantae > Streptophyta > Pinopsida > Cupressales > Taxaceae > Torreya > Torreya grandis. Next base: position 749,573 of record JARHVA010002958.1, on the reverse strand, counting down.
AAAATAAAGGAAATAATCATACAAATGAAAGTATTAGACTTTTCATAAAGAAGTGATTAACTTCTTTAGTCATTATTATCATGATTGTATGAAAGACAAATCATAAGATATATGAATTTGAAATCTGAGTACTAGAAATACAAACCCTAGGGTTATCTAGGGTTAGGGTTTGTATAATGTTTAAAGTAAGTTATGTTCACAAAAAAAATTAACATTTTAGTGTTTAGATTATATAAATCCCATGTTTGATTAAAGGGTTAATTTGTATAAATTAGGGAAATGATATACATTAAATAACTACTAATTTGTTACAAATTTTAATTAGCTTTAACTTTCTTAAAATAGTAATAAATATGTGAAAATAAATACTTATCTAGAAAATACATGATACATATGATATAAGTGGTGAAAATTGATATAGAAGTAGGTTCAAGTGTCATCAAATGGATCCCTATATCAGAACCCTGCCTTGACAACAACACCACTTTTAGATAGAGGTGCCATGTGTCTCTGGTGTCTTGATATTGGTGTTAATGTCTTATCTCTAAATTATTTTTGGGTTTTATAGATTAGGTCCTATTCTAATTCTAGTCCAAATTTCAAGTCTATTTGATTAATACTTTTTACTATAGCTCTATTTTCCTCTAAAAACCCTAGGTTTGCATGCTTGTAAGGCTTTAAATTAACACCATGAGAAAAAAGGGTTAGTGGGTCTAATGTGTTGGATGTGTGATCCACATCCCTATGTGGGAATGTTGACTACATGCCAATACTTTGAGGAGGGATCAAGCCTGATGTATTTCTCCCACCTAAATGCTTGGTGCAAGTGCAAGTGAATGCTAGAATGTATAAGTGTGAATGCATGAAAGGATGCCTTGAAGACCACTTGAGATATGACTACCTGTGTTAGGGATAGATTATTGAATGTATGGGTTGATTCAACATAATATTGGAAGAATTAGGATTTTTACCTCAATGTGAAGTGGTACTTTTGTGTGCTTCTTCGTGATAATGTCTACCTAGGGTGTAAGAGTGTGAGAGTAGTGTTTAAATAGTGTTGTGTTGCTTGTGTAAATATTTAAATTATTTAGGCTAACCTTATGAGTTTTTTACCTTTAAATATATATTCATTCAAGAAATATAGGTTAAAGGACATAGGCACCATTTTAGGGACACTAGCACCACATATATCCTTAATGTGGTGTTAATGTCTAGCTAGAAGAATGTTATGTACGAAGGGCCAAGATCAGGAAATGAGGATCTGAGACTATGTTTAAGCTAACTAGTGACACCTATGGTCCACACAAAGGCTATAAAAGTGTGATAATATGCTCTAGGATAGGTCTAGGGCTAATCTAAGAATAAGTAGTCTCAAATAGCCCTCTTAGCACTCAAATACCACTTTTAGGTGATTACAATATGGTAGTGAAATAGATGGATGTTGTAATCTCTTAATATTCCATATATTATAATCATTTGTGATATAAATATGAATAATGGATGCAACACTAAATATAACATTGATGTGATAGTTATTTCTTCTAGGAATGTTGCCAATCTAAAATTTGTCAAAGTAGGTAATAAAATTATGTAAAACTTATTGATATGGAATTAATTTTTATTATTATCCTATAATCAAAGTATCATATTCTAAGAAAATGTTGGTCAATTGATATGATAGTGGCATGATCTAACCCTAAGGTGTCACTAATATAATGCTGGAAAAGACATATAAATCAATTTTTGACCCATTAAAATACATGGTCCATGTTTTTTTCACATTAACACACATAATAAACATGTCTCTAAACTTGTCATTTATAGGAATATAAAAAAGAGAGATTTGCAATGAGTTGGTTATCTATGGCTTTCCATTTTAGTGGCTTTCCACTTTAGAGACTTTTATGGTATAATATTAATATCAAATTCCATAATTAGCATCACCCACTTAGTTATATATCAAGATAGATAAGACTTAGATATGATATGTTTACAAGGATCAATCTTGGAAATAATGTGAGTTTTATTACTAAGCATGTAATGTCTAAGTTGATGTGTGGGAAACACAAAAGTTAGGCAAAAATTTTCCATTGAGTTTGTTTAACCCTAAATTGGTTATCTAAAATGGGGTTCTCTAGGGTTAAAATGGATACATATATCTTAGGGAATAATGATGATAAACTATCTCTAAAATAGATCAATTGGGTGCTAAACTCAGATAAACATATATTGAATTTATTAAAGTAAGATAGGTTAAAATAGTAAATAAATTTATGTTAGATATGAAAATGATAAAGAAGTAATATACTTAACTAGTTTTAATGCTAATATAGTTTTAAATTTGTAACATGTAAGAAGTAGCTTGGAAGATAATTTTTAAATAGTTGTCAGATTATGGATTGAGTGCCTCTAGATTTGTAGACACTAGCATCAACCTAGGATGGTTACATCGATGCTACTTTATGAAATCAACTTTGGTGTCCTAGATGAAATACATGTTGGAGAAGGATGTGACCAATTGGTTATTTCTAGGTTTGTCTTTGCCTTCACTTTAGTGCATTCAGATATGGGTCATGAATTATTGTTCTTCATGAATTTATAAAACCCTAATTTTTCATCTTCATAGTGACTTTGGGTAAAAATGGGTTGCACATGGTATCAAGTTGACCCCAAAGGCATTTTTATCAATGATCCTACCTACATAGCCAATTCATTGAAAAGGGTCTCAAACTGATGTAGTTATCCCCTATGTGTTGACTTGAGTGTGAATCATGTGATATGTGCAAAGTAAGTACATCAATGACCTAGATTGTAACTTTGAAAATATATCTCTTTGGTTTCTCCTTTAGTATTTTAGACCTATGGATGTGATTTCCCTATGACTAATATGGAAATAAGATAAAATAGGTAAGATTTTATTGCTTGTGTGCTTGATTAAATGCGTTATATAAGTTGTTTGATGAGTAGATACGAAGTTTTTAGGTGAGGAATGAATGGAGGTTAATATTGTATTTATATCAATCCCTTTAGATAATTAACTCATGTTAAGTCACTTAGGTTGACCATTAAGATACAATTCATTTTAAAATTGGATGACTTTAGGGAACTAGACACTTACATTAAATTATAAAACTTGTATCGATGCAGGTGTTTATTTTATATGCCAGTGTCTACAGAACAAGAAAGTATATATAGACTTAGAACTTGTAGAGGTGGAAGATAAGGATTTTTTAATCATTATACATAATTTATAAGGTATAGGTCATCAACATAAGATTGGTCAGACCAAGAGATAGGCCAAGGGATATAAGATAGAGTAGATATAAGACTTTGGAAAGAAAAAAAGGTACATAATAGAGAGGAATAACCAGGGTCTAATTTTTATAAATATACAAGACTAAGGTGTTATATAATCCATAAAATAGTGTCAACATCCCCCCCCCATTTAATCTAGTAATGAAATTTCTAGTTTAAAGGAAAGGAATGCATACCTAGGTGTGTATAGCACACCTTATCTTTATGTGAGCCTAAATTGAGTACCTTGAAGGTGATTGTCCTATAACCAAGAGCATGTTATAGTGCATAATCAGTGCATGTAATTTAGAATTCAAATTATTTAAAATGATTTAAATTGAAAGAGTAAGGTTTAGGATTACACCTATGTATCGATGTAATCACCTTGCTTATTGGCAAGTTGATTTGAAATATGTAACATTATAAGGATCTAAAACTAAAATTAGGACAAATACATAAATATAAAAGGTGCATATATCTAAGGAGATAGAGAGAAAGAATTATTGGAAGGAGCATGCCTCCAACCTTGGAGAAAAAGTGAGTTTTCTCTTGATAGTTAAGATTATCTCAACCATGTAACCCAATCATACTTATAACTTAGTGATCATGAGTGAAAAAATTCATTTCATACTATCAAATTGGTAAGATTGTATGATAAAATCAATTCCAACCTGAAAACTTGTCAAGATTGAGTGATTTAATCACTCAAACATATGAAAAATGAATCAACTACTATAGTATATTGGCTCAATACAGTTCATAAAAGTACATCCTAGGTATTAGTGCTTAAAATTATATTGATGATAGTACCTAAGAGTACTATAAAATATGAAAATGAATTAGATTTTGTAATATTATGTGTACATTGCATAATATGTGCACCTTAGATATGACTTATGTTGACATTATGTATAACAATGGTACCAATGTTTAAAATTTTACCACAACTATGAATCTAAATTATATAATTGTGTGTTTTGGCCAATTTAAAAACTATGTAAGAGTAGATAGCATGATTCTAAAGAATTCACCCACTATATATGGAGAAATATGAAATAAGTGCCAATGTGGAGGAAATTTTTCTAAAGCATGCTCCCACTATAATATGGAGATGTTGAATGTTGAATAAATGTCAAGAACATGTTTCCAAAGCCATGCCCCTAATGAATCTTAAAACTATGAATTTATGTAATCCATGTCTATATGACATGCCCCCACTAAATATAAAATACTTATATAAGTACTAAATACTAAATAAATTTGGGGAACATGCTTCCAAAGCATACCCCCACTAAATCTAAAAATTATGCCAAATGCAAAGAACATGCCTCTATGACATTCCCCCACTAATATTCCCCTCCTTTGAGGCAAGGTAAGAATAAAAATTGATAGTTACCTTGACTCAAAAGGATAATACAATTGTATAATATGTGCATGTAACCATGGATCATATAGAATAACATGTATAAGTAAATGTATCATTAAAGTGCATAGAATAATGTGATCACATGAAAGCTTAATACAAATGATAAAGATCATGGAAATGTATAGGTAGTAACATTACAAGATCAATAATCTAATCAATCACACACATAAGAGCACTCAAAATCAAGTTATAAGGTAATGGTCCAAGGAGACAACAAACTAGAGGCATGTTCAAATTCCACATAATTGAAGGGATATGACTTAGTCAAATTTCCATAAAATCAAGGATGATATATTCAAATGTCCATAATAAAAATACAATGACATATTCAAATTTCAAATAAATCACACATAGGTTTAGGGGCCACAACAAAAGGAGCATATTTAAATGCTCAAATAAGCAAGATAATAGTAAGGCAAGACACTCAAGGAAGTGTTATCTATCTAGATAGCACCCAATAGAGATTAGATTGCTCAAGTCTAACTCATATCTAGATTAACATTGGAATGATCTAAGGTTATGAGATGCCTGTGTTTAGATCAGACCTCTATTTGTGAGGTTAGTTCCTATAAATATGTGAAGAATTTTGGGGTGAAAAGGGAATGGAAGAAACTAAAAATGAAATCTACTTTACTATTGGTGATGCACTTGAATAGTTATTTATCCTCTAAAAACTTTGAAACTAAGGCACACATATAGTTAAAAAGAAAATAGTTTGTCCACAAAAATTTTTTAGATCAATCATAAACATTAGTGTTTCAAATGAAGGCTTGAAAAAAAGTTTACATATTGAAGGTGTGTGAATGAATGTCTCTAAAGACACTACATACTAATAATCTTCAATGCAATTTTTGTTCTTGCATCTTCAATTGACATGTAGAGGATGAAAACATAGTAGTAGGTGAGGAAAGGACCTAAAAAAGGGGATATCTATCACACTTATATGCAAATACATAATCAATAGTACACACTACCACCATAAATTTATCTATAAAAAAACTCTCTTTATTGATTTTTTGGTACAAGTTATAATTTTTGTATATATCTCTATACCAGCTTAAAGGATAATGAAAAATGGCTTAAAAATCCAACATATATATAAAATATCATAGAAATATCCAAGATTGGTGTTAAAAAAATAATTTGATATCAACTCCATATGAACTCAAGTCCATCTTCAGTTACAAATTGATATTAAAGTCTTAAATAATCTCCTTGGTCCTTTTGTCTTGCATGCTCCTCCTTTTAGCATTGGAATAAGATGTGGGCCCCATTTGACAAGTAAAATCTCTCTCATGCATAAAATATATTCCAATATTGGTCTTTTTAACTCAAAATTTATGTGATTTGAAGCTGTAGTGGGTACCCTTATTGCATGAAATGACATGAAAAATGCATGAAACTAGCTAACTAATAAGGACTAGTCAACTCCCTTTAAACTCAAATTGCTTGAATTGGCACTTGAAGTCTTGAAAATATGCATGAATATCTATTTGAACATCATATATGTGGTGTGGGAAAATCCATTTTAACTCTTTTATATCCATTTCAATGCCACCTTCATTTACTTGATTGATAAAATAGGCCTATTAGACCAACTAGGCCTTATAGTCTATATATGCACTTGAAAATCCATAGAACCTACATAATAAACCATTAAACATGAAAAAACAATGATGTTATACTTGAATCAACTTATCCCATAATGAGATAAGTTATACTGATGAGAAAATTCTCTCCATTCAGTCAATAGGGTTGACTAGGTCCATTTTGCTCCATTTTACTGCAGACCAGTTGTTTTGCTTAAGTTGGTAGTGGAACTTCTAGGAATTTTTTCTACCAAATAAATATTTTATGATGAATAAAAATTATTTGGATTTCATTTCCATGAATTAGTTTCATGTAAACTACCTTGTACCTTATTTCCCATGCTTATTTCCATAAAAAAACCTAATTTATTCCCTGATCCACATAGCTCCATATATCAAATTGGAATTTATAGAATCCTATCTGATTTCCTTTATTTTTTAAGAGGTTTTAGGTTTATCCATGTTTATTTTTTGTAAAATTAGTTTTTTTAGGGTTTTGGAGGGTTTTGAAGCTAAATATTCCAAATAATGATTCATGAAGTACAGACCTCTAAATCCAAAAATATTTCCATTTATATGTATTAATTTTACCCTCCTAACACACCTAAAAATATTGGGTTCCCATGCAAAATATATGTAAAGTTATCATGTGGAGAAAAATTGCATATAGGGTTTTGGTTGCATTATAAGTTACCTACGCTCTTAGAAATTATTCATAAATAAAATCCCATAAAATTACCTTAATTTTTCATGAATTATAATTTCATTTGGGTCCTCAAAAAATGATAATATCATTTGGCCAAACTCCTCGCATGGTGAAAGACATGAGCATCTGAATAGGTGGCTTGGAAGGTTGTCTAGAACTGTAGAAATTGAAATTACTCACCTAGATGAAATGAATATTACCCTTATTCTCAATGACTTAAAACATCATTATTATGTCTGCACATTGCTACAAAAACATTCTAAAAGTATCTTCTTGCTTGAAAAGTCAAAAAATATCCTTTTGGCCTATGTGCCTGTTTGTTTGAAATAGCCTATATGGGCATGATTTGCATATAATATGGAGTTTAGACACTATTTAAATGTCTTAATATTATTTTAAAAAATCATCCCATGCTTTTAAAACTCTCACCTAGGCTTAGCAACGTCTTTGGCACCTCAAAACATTGTCTGCTCCAATGGTGACCTCAAATAGACATGTTGATGACTGTGATAAAATAGAGAGCACTTATACTTGTCCAATGGCCTTAAAAATTATATGTATGATTTATAAACTCATTATTTTTATATTTACTAAATTTAAAGTTAAAAATCCATCTATATATGCCATAATCTTTGAATTTCCTTATAAATACCCTCTTTTACATGGATTGTGTGCATACTTGAGTATGTTTTGGTGCTTTTGGAGCTGATTTCAAGGTTTTTGGAGTTTATAAAGGCAAAATTTATCTTTAATTATATAAATATTCCATTAAAAATTCTTGAAACCATATTTTACCCCTCTTTCTGGCATGTTTTATCCTTATATCAAGGCATTCTAGGCCTCTCATAGTCAAATTTTGTACACTCTTGTATTGTAGGTGCAAGTCTTTAAGGTGTATGAATGTAGTTAGTGGTGAATTTTTAATTTTATACAACTCCTATTTATATATCCAATATTCATACATTACTCATATGAGCTTATATACCATACCACTATGTCTCTCAATGATTATTTGCAAACTAGAAGGTATGGTTGAGTTACTAGGGTTGTAGGTGTCCAATGTTAGGTAAACCTAGATGTATTCATGATTTTGAGAATCCATTCATCCTATTTTAGTTTTTTAAAATCATCATTATCCATTTGACATAATGTCTTGAGATATGAAACCCCTTAGTAGGTCACTATGTTTCCTTGATTGATGGTTGTAGGTCATCATTATGCCCTTTCAAACCCTCATTGAACCTTAAAATCCCTTGTCCCTTTTATATTATTCATGAAATGTAAAAAAATAATTCCAATTTCTTCATATGATTTTTTATCCCACTCTTTTAACCTTGAAGATGTCTTGTAGACTACCAAACCCTTGGTCGTAGAATAATTTTTCTTGGTTGTATGTATATTTTATACCACAAATGACTATCATATTGGTTTAAAGACACAATTACTAATATATTAATGAATTATTATGATTCCAATCATCATTTTTTATTTTAAACACTTATCTCCATGTGTCACTATGCTTTAAGGATAAAACCCTAAGCCCTTTTACTTGATTGTACTCAAAACTTGTAGGGTCTTATATGGAATAAACCTGTAGGTGATGATGATGTTGGTTGTAGGGTTTTACTTCCTTACTATAATTTCAAGAACCTTATTTTATGCCTTTATATCCTCTTACAAACCTTGACAGGTCCTTTATATATAAAACCCTAAATCACTATAGACAATGACCTATGATAGATTGTAGGTGCATTTAAGGCTATAAGTTAGCATTTTCAGAATGAGCTTATCCTTTTGCTTCTCTCTTGTCACTTGAATGAGGTAAACCTTATTATTATAATCCCATTTTAGGTCTAAAAACACTTAAGGCATCAACCAATAACCAAATACCTCCTTGTTGACTATGATTCCTTACTTGATTATGTTTCATAGTTTTACGGACCAAGTAAGATTTGAAAGTGGTTTGGAGGGTTTGAAAACATGAGAGGATGGTGTTTTATCTACTAATATTTATATGATTATTTCTTAAATTATTTAATAAACTTTATTCAAGCATGTTTACCTTATGATACAACACCTCCAAGTCTCTTCTTATGCTCATGATCACCTACAGTTGTAAGCTTATTAGGGGCTTATTATAGGTCCTTATTTTATTGGTATGATTATATAGAGATGCCAAGTGACCTTAAATTTTATGACTTTATATAATCTTTCTTTTAAAATGATTTTAATATAGGTGTTGATGCCTTTTTGAGATATATAGATGATCTTTCTCCCTTCACTATAAAGGAATACACCTACACGCCTGTAGGTGCATTCTAGGCACTATAGGATGTTATGAATAGGCTATAGGTGAATTTTCCAAATAACCTTGCTTGAAACTTGGAATGTATTTCATGGCTTACATGAAACCAATATTAAATCCTATTTATTTCTCAAGTATGATCAAATCATACTCTTTGGACCTAAAAGGCTTTGCTTACCACCAAGTAGGTCTCCTCACAAGGCACAGGCCTATAGGTATAGTTTCATAGTGGTTGTAAGGTCATCACTTGAACCCTATATCATGGATTATCTCTCTCTATCTCAAAACTATGATAACATTCTTATACACAAAATGACCTTACAAAGTGAAATAACACTTCTTGATCAACATTCCAAGCATGATTGATAGTTGTATAAACCTTTTGATAGTACCTTGTATAGACAATAACTTGTACATGATCTTAAGGACGGCCCAAAGGTAGATTTGATCCTTATTCCTCTTATTTATTATTTTATCTAGGTCATTTGCATTGATCATTACAAAGACACCCTTGTCCTTGATGATGGATGATTTCATCTGAGTTCCTTGGTTGTATGAATCTATTGTAGGTCTTTATTTCCATGAAATGATGCCCTTCATATAGTCTCCACACTTGATTTTACATTGGTGATGGCTTTCTCCTCCTACATATGAGTTTCTTAATATTTCTAGACTTTGAAAAATGTCTCTGTCACCTTAAACCAAAATTTACATTCATTATCATGATTTTGACTATATATCCCACTATAACAATGTGTTATGATGACTCTAAGGCCTGCATATTCTCTTGATTATGCTTTTGATGGTGATTTTCATCTCTTTTGTCTCTATGAACCATGAAACTATAGAACCAAGAAGGTGTGATGGTGGTATGACCATGAATGGAGGATGAGATATGATGAAAAGACATGAAAGGAGGATGGGAGAAGAACAATACACAATGGAAAACATAGAGTATGATAGTGGTATGGGGTGAATATGGATGGAGGTGGGAAAAGAGGGTGAAGGAGCATGTTAGAACCTTGGCATAGAGCTAAATACAAACATGGACACCTGATCAAGATTTCACATGACTTTGGATGACATTGGAGGAGAGCTAAAAGCTGATAATGAATTATAGTTTTCTATAAAAAATCTTAAAATATGTAAATTTGCATAATCTATAATAAACTAGGCCCTTGAAGACACTAAAGAGTACTAAGGTGAGCTAAATAATGGATATTTTTGGATAATTTATTTGAGAAACCTAAATAAAAACATGGAGTAAAATTATGCTATGGACCAAAACAAGAAAACTTTAAAATCCATTTTCTCTCTCTAATTGTACAACTCTTCCTAAAAGCATGTTAATTTATAGATTTGATTGGTTATTTTTCCCTAATCTATTTAACCATGAAATGCATGAATAACATCTAAAATTCCATGAAAATAAATCTCAAGTCACCAAGATTTTGTAATGACTTTAATTTTCTTTAAACTCTACCCAAGTGAGGAGAAATTGAGAAAAATCAGTTGCCTTTTTAGTTGCAAGGCTATATAAATTAGCCTATTTTCAAATGGATGGTTCATGAGTATGAATAATCCAATAAAAAAACCACATGATCCATGAGGAATCCCTTTGAGTCTAGTTGTTTCACCCCAAAATTCAAACCTATACCTTTCTCTAATAGACCGTACCATCCTCAAACCTACAAGCAGGTCACTTTGTCCAAACTAGGCAATTGACTGGAGGTGAATGGTTTTCAACTTTTAGGTCTTAAAAATTCCATGAAAATTTTTCTAGAACCTTTTAATATCCTAATATTCCAATTCCCTATTACTATGATATATAACCCATATGGAATTTGTACCTTTGGTTGAAATATGAAGGAAAAAAGCTTATTTTGGCCTTATAAAGCCAACTCAAGCTTCCACAAACAATACATGAACAAATACAAACTTTTCAACCTTTTCCATGTTTTAAATGGGAAAATTGACATGTTTGGGGTGATTTGGGGTCCTTTATGGATTAGAAAACATATAAGATCACTTTTTAAAGTTTTAAAACTTTAGACAAGGATAATATTAAAGTTTTTAAACATGTTTTAAGGCCTTTTGAAATGATTAATGAATTTTTTTACTCTAATTTTGAAATTTTTGTCTAAAATTTTCTCTTTTAGGCCAAAAATTCATTAGTTTGACTAGCTCAATGAGGCTATTGATAGGACACTAGAAAGTTTCATATTATAGAGGTTATAATTTGGCCTTGATAGGTCAAATTACTAACAAGAAGTGAATAAAGGAATCATAATCAACCATCATAAGCATATCATAGTAGCCCATGGATCAAGTGTGTAAGCAAAAAATGTCAAGTACATAGCATACCAAGTACCCTGTGAAATATATAATCATGGATAAAGGCATGTGTAAGTATGTATATGAGCTCAAAACATGAAAATATAGACTGGCCATAGAATGATATAACCTAGAAGTATTATGATCATAGAGGTAGATGTTCGCAATGTCCATATGGCATGATTAGAATAAAGGCCCAACATCTAAAAATAGGAATAGATCATGTATTTATGTATGTATGTATCACTCTTGTATAAAATCTTGACACGTGTGGAGATAAAATTAATTGATATGCCATCCATCAATATGGAATTAACATATAGATGCCAAGGAGCCAATAGAGCATGTAGGTGCCTGAATTTTTTTTGTATTTTTGTATTTATGTATTTTTCTTTTTTTTGGTATTTTTAGAACATTTTAAGATGTATAATCAAGGAAGTACTCATCATAAAAAGGTATGGGATCACCTAGTAAATTTCTCAAGCTATATTAATATCACTATACTACCACCACTTCAATGTTTTTTTAATGGTTTATCTAAAGTGAATGGTGTAGGTAAATAATCATGTTCATCATAATGTATGCAAATCTTTGTATCCATATCAATAAAATTAACACACATGTTTGTATTATCTAATTTATAATTCCACTCCACTAAGCAATTCCATCCAAACTTTAGTTTCAAATGTGATTCATTGTCTAATATTTATATGGTGGAAGGTTCCACACATGAGCCACAAGTTATAGGTAATCAAATGTATCCTAGATATTATGGCATTAATGGAGAGTATATTAGTTCATCTATAGTATGTCTTAGTTTTGTAATAAATGTGGTGCCACAAGTTGTATCCCACTTATTATTATCAAACTAGATATATTGGTAATATACCCCATCAATATTAGTAGTAATAGTTAAATCATCATGCTTTGGTCATTTTGAGGCAGAATTATCTTCTAAAAGATAGGAAGGATTTTCATTTTCCTTATATTATAAATAATGTGTATGCATCCTTCATTCTTATATTTTTGAATTAGCTTCTTCAATGTCTCACATTGATTGGTATTATGTTCGACGATCTTATTGTATTTAAAATATGGTACCTTGTGATATGTAGGAATAAGTCTACTATATTATTTGTGTCTTATAAAAGGTAAAGAAATCATTTTATGTTCAAGTAACAAAGATAGTATAGCGTATGTATTATCCTATTGTGTTATGATCTATAACATTTTATGTGAATCCTTTTGATAAGACTCCTCATTATTCATATGATATACTTGTATTTGACCCTTGTATGACTAACTCAATGTTTTTAACTAAGAGGGATGTATGGAGTAACAAACATTTGCATTCTAATCTACTATTTTGTTTTTCCCTATTTAAATTTATTTCTATATTTTCTACAAGTGGATTTAGTTTATATATGCTAAGACCCATAGGTTTGAATAGGTTGTGTGATAGGTGACCAAGTGGATCATATTTTAATTTTCACATTTTCTCATTTGTCATATCATAATCAATATCATCATCACTATCAAAATAACTAAAACATGGCCATATTTCTACTCTATCTTGACCAATAAGAGAATCTCTAATGATGGGGATTCTTATGGTTCTAATGATTTCTTTAGTAATGGTTCTTTATATTGATGTGAATTTATGTGTACCTTAGTATTTAGTGTATTATTAAAATATAGAGACAAAGGATCAATTTTACTTTACTCACATATTTCATACATGTGTATGTACTCAATAGGAATGCATTGTTTAGGTGGTACCACTATAGAAATGACTTCAGTTTCAGAATGTTTCTTTTTGAAAAAATTGAAAGGCTCATCATCAATAGGCATGGATAATAAGGTCACATCATGTATGAATTTTACACATTAGTAAAGTGTATATGGGATAAATTCTATTAGATATATCCAATGTCTATCCAAAATTAAATCATAATGTAATGATTGAGAAATTAACTAAAAAGTAGTTGAAACTATTTTTTGTCCCAATGTCATATCCAATGTGATTTGACCAACTAGATGGCTATGTGAATTTTTAAACCCTTTAATATGCATAACCATATTTTTAATAATATTTGTGCCAATACCCATGGTGTTTAGGAAGTTTATGCTACAAATATTTAAGCTTGATCTATTATCAACAATCACACTTTTGATACCTTTATTGTTCATGGTCAATTATATGAATAGAGGGAAATTTTGGTCATTAATATATTTTTATGGTAAACCTATTGGATCAAAGGTAATGATCTTGTAATTTATCTTGAAATCTTTCATGATATTCATAAAATTAGTAAGCTCAATATCACTTAGAATGTGTGTATCATACAATGCCTCATATAAGATATCCTTATAAACATTATATTGCTTTAGGAGTTTAAAGATTGAAATTTTAGCATGTGTATTTCTCAATTGGTAAACAATGTCATATCCCTTAAATTTTATTACAAGATTATGTTTAGGATGAACCTATTGTATATTAATAGGTAGGGGGATGGATTGAGCAGCCTTACCTCTTCAAATAGTAACAACACGGACCATGGAATATAATATAATCCATGGGTGAATAATGGGTGTGTTATGGTAGATGTAATTTGAATAATACATAGGTAGAAAAAATGGTTGAGAGCATGCACATTGGAGTCTAGATATTGGCTCTATAATATTATAAAAGGAATTTTGAAGAGAGATCAAGTGTTGTTTCTAATTTAAAACCCTCTCATTATCGGCATAAATTTTCTTAATATATTTTACAAGGAAACTAATGTATCAAACCATAAAAACTATGATATATTAAAACCCAAAATGTGTGATGGATGTATCCATGTTGCACATATTATAAAGAAATCAGGGATCAACAACAAAAAATATCAAAAAACCTTAATTAACCTAGGTTTGGAGTTTAAAGATCAGGTTCACCAAATGTTTAACCCTGAATTGGTTGTATATATTGGGGTTATCTAGGGTTAAAGGTGTAGAGATAGCCTAGGCCATAAAGATGATAAATTATCTCTAAAGTATGCCAATTGGGTGCTAAAGTTAGATAAAAGTATAATTAATTTATTAAACTGATATAGGCTAAAAATCATAAGTGCAACTATGCTAGATATCTAAATGATAAATAAGTATTGTGCTTAGATATTTTTTATGTTAATCCAATTCTAGACCTAGAACAAGTAAGAAGCAGGTAGGAAGATGATTCTGAAATAGTCATCAGATTCTAGATTGAGCACTTCTAAAGATATAGACACTATCATCATCCTAAGATGGTTGTTTTAATGCTAATTTCTAAACCCAATGCATGTCTCTTATATGAAATACCTACTGGAAAAGGATGTAACTACCTATATGGTAAGTGCACAAAGCTAGGGGACAAAACGTGGCCTATTGTGGACATGATTTTCCTAAAATTTTAGAAATCATAAATTCTATAGATAATTTGAGATATTTACACTTCAAATTTGAAGATGGTGTAAGAACATGAAATTTAGAATTTTGAGTCTAGTTTTTTAAAAAACTAATGTTTTTAAAAAATGGTTAAGTATAACTAGGTAAAACATCTAAATTTTTAAGAGGAACTCCTATTTTTTTAAGAAAATAGAGTAGATAGATGGTCATGTGGTACACCATTTTTTGAGCACTATTTAATATTATTTTATATAATACCTTATATTTTTTGACATATATTTTTTAAATTAATACTTATTTTTTTATGAATTTTGCAAGTAAATAGACCCTAAAAACTGATTAAAAAATGGATAGCCATATGTTGACGTATCTAACTACCTCAAAAAAATGTTATTTTAAATGTGTATAGAATTAGGCCTAGTTTGTGACCATATAATTTGTTTTTCACTTGGATCAACAAAATACAAATTACATGAACATGTATAGGCAAGTATGTTTGTGACAAGTAGTAGCTTAAAAAAGGTATAGTTAGTAATCAACATAGTTTGAAACCTTAAATTAGTCCAAAAATTATAAAAATCATATTTTTGGAAAGAGGAGAGCATGATCATCATGAAGGTATTAAGTTTTTGAATTTTCACATTGAAATTCATAGTGTATTTAGTGATCAAAGTTTAATTTTGTTATTTTATCATAAGTCTCAGACTTGACTGTAGATTGACAGGTCCAAGCCTTAGGCTTAGGAATACAAGCCATTCTTGAGCCAAAAGGCATGGGATTTGAATTCAAATTCAAATATTGCAATTGCATTAATAATGTGATTTTGGTATTAACATTATTTCATTATTAAATATGTTAGTAATATGATCGCACTATATATTAATAACACCTAAAAACTCAAATTTACATTTTGACCTATTAAAGGAGCCATTAGGCCTAGTAGTCTTAAGAACAAAGTTTGGTTGATTAAGACTATGGCTTGGGACCAATGTTATTGTCAATATTTGGTATCATTTAATGACAATTTGATATGTATTAACCAATGAATCAATGTATTATTCATTTGACATGAGTCTAGTCTTCCTTAAAATGCAAACAAACCAAGTTCATCCTAGACATGGTCAAAAAGTCAAAAGTTGGTTTTTGGTTATCCACTTATCCAAATAACTCATAATTTGGTATATTTTATTTATATTTAATTTTTTACATGATTAAATAAATTATATTATCCAAAAATCAATTGGAGTATAAGGATCCTCTACCTGAGTACTAACAGACCTAGAGTATTAGGTTTGAAAGAGAGTTCAATGATATTATAAATGTTTAAGGATTATTTATTTGAAATTTGGTATTTGAAAATGAATTTATAGTCTTAAAAATATTCAAATGTTTTTTTGGAACAACAATAAATAAATCAGGGGTAATTATATTTTGTGTCAAGAGTGTATATAGTCCTAAAAGAGGCAATATTTGGTTAAATAGAATTGCATTAGTTTTTATGGATAATTGGTAATGTTTGGAACTTATCAAAAACTTTTGTAAACTTTGTATTATTATATTAGCCTTTGATAATATTTTTTGAGTTAGTAAGTGAATTTCTATAAAGATCTATTTTCAAAGTATATCAATACATTAGTACCCTATTTTGCATATAAGAACTTGTCTTTTGTCAAGTTCAAATATGCCACAAACATACATGTCGTAAACATACATGCCTTATGATATAACTTATTTTATCATGAGATGTCATAAAATTCATTTTTTAAACCTATGTCCAAAACTTAGCCTTTAGAGTACCAATCTAGTTGTGCATTTGAAGTAAATTGGGGCTATTTCAAGCCCCTTCAACCTAATTGCATGACTATAAAATATGATTTGGGGGTTGTTCAGCTCTAATTTCATTAGATAAATTGAATCAAAGAAACATAATTTATTTATATACAAGCTATACATGTATAGAATTTGGTTTTGAGCTCAATAAACTTGAATTCATCAACTAATGAATGCAAATGTTGATTAGTTTAATTGTGGAGGTAATTAGGGTTAAAATGAGCCACATGAATGTGTTATAAATTATATATTAAATGTGATTTGAAGTGATATTAATGATAATGTCATGTCATATTTAGTTAACCAAAGATTTGATTCATTTAATCCAAGAGGCATTTGAGGCCAATTTGAACCCCTTGAAGGGCAAGATGTGATTTGGGAAAAATTAAAAGTTTGATTCTATCATTAATTGATCTAATTAGTCAAATTGTGTAATTAGGGGAATGATTTGGTAAAAATTGATCCCTTAAACCAAATTTATGGATCAATCAATTGTATAACATGTATGCAACATGTTTGGCTTAATTGACCCTACTTTTATCAAAAATGCAAACATGTTTAGCTAATTATCACAAATAGGTGAACAAGCATCTCAAATTTTGTTCAATTACCTTAGTGATTGGACCTTATATCTGATATCTTAAATCCTAAATCATTTAACCTTTAAATTAAACCCTAAACCCTTTAACACTTACATTAAACTCTAATCTATAAGCCTTAAACCCTAAACCCTTCAAATTGTAGACCCTAAACCAATAAATTTAGCCCTAATTAACATCCTTTATATATAGTAAGAATTATGTTGACATGGATGAACTTGTCCAAAATCACATCACTCATTACCATAATCAACTTCATAAGCTGAATCTGTGATGATGTGAGAGCTAATTGATCCCAAAATCACATTCTTTACTCAAAGATATAGGTTCAAGGAGCTCAAATTTGCCCCAATCACCATCATGATTTTACCTTATATAACCTAAGCCCTATTACCTAAATTTCCTAATCCCTAAACTCTAAACCATAAATATAAACTATTTAAACCTTGAACTAATCATTTTAGCCCAAATTAACATCATTTAGACTAATAATTAAGTTCATAGGGCTTATTTTGGCCTAAATCACATGATTGAATACCCCATTTGATTAATTCACTTAATCTACACAATGAAATGGGGTATAATGACAACCTAAAAACACATTCTATAGTCACAAATGGGTCTAAGTGATTCAAATTATCCTCAGTTATCTTTGTAATTAACCTTATGTACCCTGAACCATATATACATTAAAACCTAAGCCTTAAACCATAAACCCTAAACATTATACCCTAAATTATAAACCATAAACTTTCCCTATTTACCAATTGATTTAGTCCCAATTAACATCCTTTATATTAAGAATTAGGCTTGAACCTAGCATATAGTGATTAGACATTATATAAAGGTCCTTCAACCTAAACAATATGCCCTAGTCCCTAAAACATAAATTGTAAGCCTTATGCCCTAATGCCCACTACATGCCACAAATATACATGCCTTATGATATAACTGATTTTATCATGAGATGTCATAAAATGTGCTTTTTAAACCTATGGCTTAGCCTTTGGAGTACCAATCTAGTTATGCATGTGAAGTAAATTGGGGCTATTTGAGCCCCTTCAACCTAATTACATGACTATAAAATGTGATTTTGGGATTGATCAGCATTAATTTCATTATCTTGATTGAATCAAAGAAAAATTATTTACTTATATGCAAGTTCGACATGTATAGAATGTGGTTTTGAGCTCAATAAACTAGAAATCATCAGCTAATGAATGCAAATGTTGATTAGTTAAATTGTGGAGGTAATTAAGGTCAAAATGAGCCATATTTTAAATTGTATATGATGTGATTTGGAGTTAAATTAACCCTAATGTCATGTTATATATAAATAACCAAAGAGTTGATTGTTTTAATCAAGGAAGTAATTTAGGCCAATTTAAACCCCTTGAAGAGCAAGATATGATTTGGGGAAAAATCAAATGTTTGATTATATCATGAATTTATCTAATTAGTCAATTTGTGTAACTAGGGGTGTAATATAGGCAAAATTGAGCCCCTAAACAAAATTTATGGCTCAATCAATTGTATAACATGTATTCAACATATACATGGCATAACTAACCCTAAAATTATCATAAATGCAAACATGAAGTAATTATCATAAATAAGTGAACAAGAAGCTCAGTTGTTCTTTAATTACCTTAGTGATTAGACCTTATATTTGATATATTAAACCCTAAACCCTATACTATTTACCTTAAACCCTAATCTATATGCCCTAAACCCTAAACCCTTTGAATTGTAGATCCTAAACAAATAAATTTAGTCCCAATTAATATCCTTTATATATAGTAAGAATTAGGTTCACGGGGATGAACTTGGTCAAAATTGCATCACTCATCCAACCAAAATTAACTTAATTGGCTCAATCTATGATGATGTGGGGGTTGATTACTCAAAATCACACTCTTTACTCACAGATATAGGTTCAAGGAACTTAAATTTTCCTTAATTGCCTTCATGATTGTACCTTATATACCCTAAAACCTATACCTTAAGCCCTAATACATAAATATCCTAATCCCTAAGCTCTAAACCATAAATATAAACTCTTTAAACCTTAAAGCAATCATTTTAGCCCAAATTAACATCATTTAGACTAAGAATTAAGTTCACATGGCCCAGTTTGGCCTAAATCACATGACTGATTACCCCATTTGACTAATTCACTCAATCTACATGATGACATGGGGTATAATGACAACCCAAAAACACATTCTATAGTCACAAATGGGTCCAAGTGATTCAAATTATCCTCAATTATCTTTTTTATTTACCCTATGTACCCTAAACCATATATACATTAAAACCTAAGCCCTAAACCATAAACCCTAAGCACTGTACCCTAAATTGTAAACCATATGATTTCCATATTTATCAATTTATTTAGTCCTAATTAACATCCTTTTTGGTAATAATTAGGTTCACATGGCATAGAGTAATCAATAATTATATACAAGTCCTTAAAACTAAACCCTATACCCTAATCCATAAAACATAAATTGTAATCCTTATGCCCTAATGCCCACTACATGCCACAAACATACATGCCTTATGATATATCTAATTTTATCATGAGATGTCATAAAATGCATTTTTAAACCTATGGCCAAAACTTAACCTTTAGAGTACCAATCTATTTGTACATGTGAAGTAAATTAGGGCTAGTTTTGGCCCCTTCAACCTAATTGTGTGACTATAAATGTGTTTCTTGGGTTGATCAACTCTAATTTTCCCTAATCACCATCACAATTGTACCTTATATACCCTAAAATGTATACCCCAATCCCTAAAGCTTAAAGTTCCTAATCCCTAAACTCTGAACCATAAATATAAACTCTTTAAACCCTAAACTAATCATTTTTACCCAAATTAACATCATTTATACTAATGATTATCTTTTTTATTGAAATTATGTACCATAAACACTATACCCTAAATTTTAAACCAAAAACTTTCCCTATTTACCAATCGATTCAGTCCTAATTGACATCCTTTATAATAGAAATTAAGTTTACACATGGCATAGAGCGATTAGACCTTATAGACACCCTTAAACGTAAACCCTACATGCCCTAATCCCTAATCTCTAAACCTTAAAACATAAACTATAATCCCTAATCCCTAAAACATAAATTATAATCCCTAAACCCTAAACCCTATGCACTAATGCTTTGATCTCAAATCTGTAATCTCTAATTTATATTAAGTATAACATGATCACATTAATTAATAATGTGATCACATTATTCTTAATATAGAAAACACTCAGTTTTCAATGTCAATTCCTAATCCCAATCGAGTATTGAGAATAACATGATCATGTTATTACACAATGTGATCATGTTATTCTTAATATACACTTCTCAATATGTATGTTGAATCAAAACCTAGTATAAAAAATAATGTGATCATGTTATGCAATAATGATATCACATTATTATTATAGACTAAGTTATTATTATTAGTATAACCTAGTACATATGAATTTCATTTTTAATTACTTACTAATAATTTTTTGTAGGCTAGTGGTGCCAGATAAGCTTCCGCCTTCACGTGTTTGGCGTTGTTAGTAAAGAATTATATATTGTTGAAGCTAATATAAGCTCAGGTTAGACATGATAAAATATTAGGTTGGGTGTAATCAAAGCTCAATTAATGACTTATAGGTTTCATTTTATGGTTGTTTGAACTTAGGCTAAAATTTTGCATTTTTATTATATTAGAAAGGGCATTCTTGAGGCTAAAATGGGTGGTGGGTTTGACGATTGGGCTTGATGGGAGGACAGGAACATAGTCTTAGATGTTATATACCCATATATGTGTTGGAAACATCATTTTTAAGTCAAAAATCATTTAAACTATAGTTTTTTAACCACAACTTAAACTTTCACAACATTTGTTGTTAGTGTTTATGCCGTCCTGAACGGTAGTGAAAATACACTCTATGGTGGATCTGAATGTCCTAGTAGTGTTATAATATGTAATTTACCTATTTAAATGTGATAAAAGTGATATATTATTAGGTAGATGTCTCAAAGGTAGAAATAGTAGTTAGAGCTCAAGAAGTTGCTTGTTCAATACCAAAAAGTTGCATTTTTGGACCCCTCACTATAACTTGTCTGATAGATTGCTCTCGAAGCTTCCACCTGAGTGATATGGGGTGTGATTAGATGTATTATATAGGTAGATAATGGATTTCATGTTTCATGAAAATGACTTGCAAGTTTTTTTATGGGTGTTTGAACTTAGACTAAAAATTTACATTTTTCTTGTATTGAGAAGGGCATTTTTGAGGCGAGAATGGGTGGTGGGTTTATCGATTAGGCCTAATGGGAGGCAAAAAATTGGTCCTAGATGTTATCCACCCTCCCCCAAAACATGTTTTTAGTGTCATTTTTTAGTTAATAAACATCAAAACTAGAGTTCTGCAACCACAACTTAAACTTTGATAACATTTATTATCAATGTTTTTGCACTCCAGAATGGTAGTAATATGCACTTTTGGGTGTATTTTAACATCATGGGGGTGTGATAACATGTAATTTTCCTATATATATGTGATAAAAGTTATATATTATTAGATGGAGGCCTCAGAGGTAGAAATGGCAATTGGAGCTCAAGAAGTTATTTGTTCAATGCCAAAAAGTTACATTTTTGGACCCCTCACTACAACTTGTCCAATAGATTACTCTCGAAGCTTCCACCTAAATTCTTCAAGGTGTGATTAAAGGGGTTAAATATGTAGGGTATGGATCTAAAATTTCACATAAATGACTTATAAGATTCATTTTATTCATGTTTGAACTTAAGCTAAAAAAATTTATTTTTCTTGTATTGGAAAGGGCATTCTTGAGGCCAGAATGGATGGTGGGTTTGTCGATCGGTCCTAATGGGAGGCCAAGAACCTATTATTAGAAATTATCCTCCCAAAATATGTGTTTATATTGTTAGTTTTTAATTATTAAGTATCAAAAATAGATTTCTATAACCATAACTTAAACTTTGACAACATTTATTGTCAGTGTTTCCATGCTCCAGAATAATAGTGAAAATGCATTTTTGGGTAAATTTGAACATAGTGGTAGTGTGATAACATGTAATTTTCCTATATTTATGTGGTAAAGTGATATATTATTATGTAGAGGTTCCAGAGGTATAAATGGTAGTTAGAGCTCAAGAAGTTGCTTATATAATGCCAAAAAGTTGCATTTTTAGACCCCTCATTGTAAATTATCTAATGGATTTAAATCAAATATTATACTTGAGTGATATAGGGTGTGATTAGAGGGATTAAATAGGTAGGTTAAGGATCTAACAATTTATGTAAATGACTTACAAGTTTTATTTTATGCATATTTGAACTTAGGCTAAAATTTTGCATTTTTCTTGTATTGGGAAGGGCATTCTTGAGATCAAAATGGGTGGTCGGTGTGTTGATCAAGCTTGATGGGAGGACAAAAAAACCTAGTAATAGATGTTATCCATCCCTTAAAATGTGTTGGTGGTGTCATTTTTTATTCATTAAGTATTGAAACTAGATTCCTACAACCACAACTTAAACTTTGATAACATTTATTGTCAATGTTTCTACATTCTATAATTATAGTGAAAATGCACTTCCATGTGGATTTGAAAATCATGGTGGTGTGATAACATGTAACTTACCTATATAGATGTGATAAAAGTGATAAATTCCTAGGTGGAGGTCCTAGAATTAGAAATGGTAGTTGGAGCTCAAGAAGTTGCTTGTTTAATGCCAAAAAGTTGCATTTTTAGACCCCTCACTACAACTTGTCCAATGGATTGCTATAAAATATTACACATAAGTTATATTAGGTGAGATTATAGGGCTTAAATAGACAAGGGAGGTATATGATGTTTCATGTAAATGACTTACAAGTTTTGTTTTACATGTGTTTGAACTTAGGTTTAAAAATTACATTTTTTTGTATTGGGAAGAGCATTCTTAAGGCTAGAATGGGTGGTGGGTTTTTCAATAATCTTAATGGGAGGAAAATAACCTGGTCCTAAACATTATATTCCCCCTTGGATGTTTTTTTAGTGTCATTTTTTGGTCAAGAAGCATCGAACCATGGTTATGCAACCATAAATTAAACTTTGATAATATTTATTGTCAGTGTTTCTACACTCTAAAACGGTAGTGAAAATGCACTTTGGTAGATTTGAAAATTGTTGTAGTGTGATAACATGTAATTTTCATAGTTTCATGTGATCAAATTGATATATTCCTAGGTGAAGGTCTCAGAGGTAGAAATGGTAGTTAGAGCTCAAGAAGTTGCTTGTTCAATGCCAAATAGTTGTAATTTTAGATCCATCATTGTAACTTGTCCAATAGATTACGATTAAAGGTTATACCTAAGATTGATTTGGGGTGAAATTTTAGGGCTTAAATGGGTATGTGATAGATCAAATGGTTCATGGAAATGACTTATAGGTTTCATTTTATGCATGTTTAAACTTAGGCTAAAAATTACATTTTTCTTGTATTGGGAAGGGTGTTCTTGAGGTTATAATGGGTGGTGGGTTTATTGATTGGGCCTAATGGGAGGCCAAGAACTAAATCATAAACATTATCTCCCCCCCTCCTTGATGTGTTGGTAGTGTCATTTTTTGGTCAGGAAGCATTAGAACAATAGTTATGTTAAACTCTCAGCTTGGAGAGCATGTTAAAATTTGGGTAAGATGAGTTTTTGGTTGATTTTAGTTCTATAAACTTGGGTAAGGGTTATAACATGTTATAATTTATAAAATATTAATAATTTTGGCATATGGTTGTCATTGATGTCAAAGGAGTGAATTGATGTCAAATGAGTGATCATGAGAGAATGAAGGCAATATTGTTATTGATGACATGAATATGTTTAGAGAGTCATAGAGGATCATTGGTGTTAAAATGACATTAGCATTAGGTCATGATATTTGGTTTTCATGCTTATGATAGATGTTAATGCATGATGAGAAGCATGGGTACATGGACAAAGAGGTCAAGTAGATGTTTTGTAAGTGTATGTTAGTAGTACAGGTCTTGGAGGGTATAAAGGATGATATGAGTGGCCTTATGGGGTGTAATAAGTGCTTGGTATACTTTTTTAAGTGAAAGGAATCCATCTGAGAAGTCTTTTGAATGTCTAAGTTATCTTAGTCATCTTGGTAAAGTTTCTTGAGTAAGTAGATTGATGACATCAGCATTAGCACATCTTAAGGTTTTAAAATAAAATGGTCACATGGGTTTACTAAATTTTGTTCCTAGAGAATGTGTTTAAACTTTTAGACCTTGACATGATGTCTATAAAAAAATTTGATAGTGCAAAGTTTCCCTTCTAGGTAGATTTCACTATTTTCCATAGCCAAATTTGCATTTTTTAGTGACCATTGGAATTCAAATATTTGAATTTATAAACGAAAACTAGTCTATAATGTTTTACCTATAAATTTTGATGATGGAGTAAAAATCATAGTGGTAGAGAAATTCAATTTAAATCTAGGTAAATTTATTTTAAGTCTTGAATGGTTGTACAAATGCATTTATTGCATGTGAGAGTTTATTATTGGTTGATTATGTTTTTGTTGAATGAACCAAAGTGCAAAGAAATGATTGTAGAAGTAAAAATATTGATCAAACTATTGATGTGGTAGATTGCACCCTCTGAAGGGAGGCTCAACTCTCTTCATCCATGTGACACAATGGAAACATCCCTCTTGTTGTGGGTTGCAAATATGAGGGATGAATCTCTAGATTAGGGGCTATCTCCCCTTGATGCACCTTGAGGCCCTGAATTTCCTACTGCTAATAATGTTAGGGATGAAAAGGGAGAGAAATACTAAAAATGGGACCTAAGCTAAGAGGTGATGCACTAAAACAATTAGTCTACTCAGCTTTGGTATACACTTTGAACCATGGACAACAAGCATACACTACATTTAGGTGAGAAAAACTTTCTTGTATTAGTATTTCAGTAGGGGATCCTATGAAGATACAAGGAGGAAGAACTACCAGAGGTGTTCTAAGACACACTATGGCAACCTATTCACATGTGCTTATACTTTGTTATGGACACTTTTTGATGACCTACAAAAGAAGAACTCACAATACACTAGACATGTTGGAATCATTCTATGAAATGAAATAAAATGACTTAACATAAGACAAAACCATAGACATGAAAAAGTGCAAACTCAAATGGAGGTAAAAATGTTGTCTTGATTCAAGGAAAATTCTTGTAGGGATTCACCATACAATCTGAGAGATCCCCTCTCAAAATGATAAGTTACAACTATATAGATCAAGATGCTGACAGAACAAGGAAAGGAAACCCATGCTGGAGTCAAACACTTCTAAGACAAGAGACCATGTTGATGCCATATTATTCAAATTGCATATGGGAGAGCCGTGTTTTAGATTTCCAAGCCACTGCTCTTGCTATCTTGGACCTACAAATGCATGGGATACTCCTTCCAGCAACTGACAAAGCCATCCCCAAGTTGTTGTGGTTGGACCATGCTCTCTTCAATACTTGGTGCAACTGGGTGTGTATTAATGGTGAAGCATGAAAACATGGACTACTCTCCTCTATAGTTTGAAAACCAATCTATTTATTGGTTTTCAATATATATTTTACACCCAAATTTATTAACTCCTTTTGCTAAGTTGTTCATGCCACTTGTCTTGTTCTGATTGATCCTTAATTCTGCCCTTTATCTTTGTCAGTAGCTAGAATAGTTCCAAGTTTTCTCTTTTCTACTTTGTCTTTACCTGAGCTAATTTTCCTTCAAGCTTGGCTTTTACTTTCTCTTAGGTTTCTTTTCTTTCTTTCTCATTTATTTTTTATTTAGGCTTTTAGGATTTTATTTCCAAATTCCTTTAGATAAAATTTCCAAAGGAATTCCTTCAGATGTTTTATCTAAAGGAATTCACCGTTGATCTCTCTTTTGTTTTGGCCCTTTTGTCCCAAACTTTGATTTGGAAAAAATATCTGAAGGAATTCTTTAAGACATTTTGTCTAAAGGAATTCTTTCTTTTGATGTTGGCTTTTCCCAAAGGGTAAGTTCCCTTTGGGCTTTTATCTTTGTCCCTTGCTTTCTTAAAGTGCCCTCTGCAAAGGCTTCTCCCATCTAAAAATAGCCTTTGGGCTTATGGAAATGGTCCTTGTCTTTATCAAAGTGCCCTCTACAAGGGCCAATTGATATTGTAATTACCCTTCAAAAAAATGGAATGGTCCACTTTCTTGACCAAGTGCCCTCTGTAAAGACACTTACCCTTCAAAACTTTTGTAATTACCCTACACGTAGTCAAAGTGCCCTCTGAGGAAATTCCTTGCCTTTTGAAAATGTATAAGACCAAATCAAGTTATTATGGACTGATAACTCATAAATTTTTCAAGTAAAGGCACTTTTTAAACCTGATTCCTTCTTGATGGACCATTTTGGACTTCCTGCAAGCTTCTACTTTAGGGTTTACATCAACTTCTGCGTATAAGACAAATAAGGAAAGCCACTTGCAAAACTTGATTTACACTACTGTAGGTGAAGTAATTTCTTTTGACAAACCTTAAATATACTTGGAAATCAAAATAGGAAAACTCTTGGCTTTTCATGGAATAGGTCTGATAGGGAACCTTGATGAATGATTTTAGCCAAAACATGGATTGAAGACTTATGCACAAAAGAGGGGGTGCCCATTTTTTACTCTAAATGACAAAAAAAATGTCAACATAAACCTTGTTAGTGTAAAAATAAAAAATTAATTAATCTCCAACAAAATCATCCTCAAAGTGATTTGAAGTTTTGAATGTTTGTATAGGTGTAGTTATTTCAGGTCAAAGTTGACTTTTGTTGACTATATTTTTTCTGGGTAAACCTATGTGTAAAAAAGTGCTTATAAAAGGAAAAATATTGGTCAAATAAATATTCTAAAGAAATAAATTTTGTATCTAAAATCATGAATAATATTTTCTAGGTGGTATTTTATTTTAAACTATTCATACAAGTGCATTTATTGAATAACAAAGATGATTGTGTTTTTGAGCTTGAGTGACTGTTTCAGGTATGGTGAGAGAAGTGGTGTGTTTGAGACCTTTTGAAATATTTTATGCATATAATGATCATGGAATTATATTTTATGACCTAAATTAACTATAAAATCTTTTTGGAAGGCTGAGAGACTGAATAAGGTGTTGACATGAGAAATTCAAAATGGCTTGTCCAGTTGTGTTAAGATAGTGAGATAGAGACCTAAGAGATTGGTCTATTAGACCAATGGATGATGTCTAAAGTAAGGATAAAACTATTTTATGTTGATCTATAAGACTCATATTATCTATTCATGTGTATTTTAAGTCATGAAAGAGTCCTTTTATGTGCAAATGACAAAGTTGTTTATGATTTTACTTTTGGAAGCTATAGGCAGTTTGAGTTTTTTTTGAGTGAGTTTGAAGTTGTTTGACCTAAATTGAAGAATAAACTAGGTTTTAAGATGTTTTTTAAGTCTTTTAGGTTCATATTAATTGTTTTTAATTCATTAAATGAACATATATAGATGTCAAGATTCAAAATGTTTTGATTGTACTTTGACTATGTTTTACCATTCTAAGTGGTCCTATTATAGAGGTAATTTTGGATGCCTAGAGATTAAGTGAAGGTGTCCAATGGACATGATAGTGAGCATGAGTTATTTGAGGATATTTTAATATTATTTATTCCTATGGTTTTTTGATAAAATAATTTGTATGATTCATTTTTAAAAGGTATACTTTATGTGTGTTTTAAAGCCTAATGGCAAGTAGGCCAAATAGCTTGGTTCAAGTGGTGAGTTGGAGCTCCAAACTGCATATAAATATATGGAAGTATTCATGGGTATATTTTAAGTTTTTTATATATTTTAATTTATTTTTAAAATTTTAATATGGTCCAAGGATTTCAAGGGTAACATGTGCCTTGAAGAAGACCTAATTAGTTTAGGTCTCCATTAGGCCTAATGGAGAATGTGGGTCTTAAGAGCAATGGCTGACATTTATAATGGTTTTATCACCCATTTAATTTGTGTGTGAACATATTTCAAGTTTAAATAAATTATTTTAATTATCTTGGTTAACCAAGATCGGTGAAAGCAAGAGTGTGGTATAAAGGCAAGGCCTAATAGGCTTATTTTGGCTAATTGAGAGTGTGTGGACTCAAGTGAGGAGAAGAGATAAATCAAGGTGTATATGTAGTTCATTGAGTACCATCACATATCCAACCAAGTTAATTTAGGTGGGTGATTATGTCATTATACCTAATGAGCCTAGAAGATGCATATTGAGTGAAGGAGCCTAAGTGGTTTGTATGAGGTAGAGAGGCAGGTTTATAGGTGTTAGAGAAAAATAAGTCCATAATCAGGTGTTTAAAACATAATATTAGAGTTTTATATCAGTTTAGAGGTGATTGAGTTGGTACTTGATCATCTAGGGGGTTATAACCTCCTTACTAATTGATGCTAGATAAAGGTCAAGTGGGTGTTTGACTAAATTAAGGGGTGGGTGCTCCTTGATCAGTTGGCACTGGTCTAAATTGAAGGAATACCTTTATAGGATAGTATTTCAAATATTTTTTTAGTGGTTTTTATCCCCCAAGAATGTTTCCCACATAATCTCTTATGTTATCTTGTGATGTATTGTGTGATTGTTTACTTATACATTGATCTCTTATGTATGCTTCATGAAATGGTGTTTGGAATTGAATATGAATTGTTGTACAAATGATTCACCCCCCCAGTGGCTAATTCTAACAATTGGTATCAGATCAAGTCCTTTGTAGGAAGCGTAACATCTTGAAGGTGATCCTAAGTAATACAAGATGGTTAAGTAGCTGAGGAAAGAGAATCAAGAATTGAGTTTGATCATCAAAAGTCTTAGAGATAAGGTCAAGTCCTTTATGGAACATGAAGGAAAGGTGAGTAAGCTTCAAACCAATATTGGATAGGTAATTAAAATACTCAAAGAAGATAAGATAAATATTCATGATCTTAACGATCAGTTGAGGGTTTCAAGTGCAAGTTTGAAACTAAGTAAAGATGAGTATAATCAGTTGAAGGATGAGATGGAGTCCTTGAATAATGAGCATGAGCAGGTTTTAGACAAGATGAGAAAGGTTGATATAAACCATGAGGATTCAAACCAATTTAATAATGAAGATAGCATGAAGATTAAGTTTAGAATACAAGCAAGGTAGACTAATGCAATGATGTTTGCCAATTCATCTCATAGGCAATGTTATGCTTGCAATTATTTTGGTCACATTGTAAGAGATTGTAAAAGGAGAAGTAACCTATCAAAAGGAGATAACATAAATCATCAAGCAAAAGGTACAAATGATATTTATTGTTTTAGGTGTCATAGATTTGATCATAGTATAAGGTATTGTAAAAATAGGATGAATGATTTCTCAAGGCAAAATAAGGTGTATGGATCTCGTAGTGTTAAAGGAAGAGGTCATACATGGATATGGAGACCTAAGACTATTAAGAGATATCAGATTTATACCAAGGATGAATTGGTTATTGAGTATATTAGTTAATATTATTTTATTATGGGAAAATAATTTTTAGGTGCAAAGTAATACCAAGAATAGGTAGCATCCATTGATGGTGCATTGAAAGGAGAGATGGCAGCCAAAGAAGAGAAGAAAGATGACAAGAAATTGGATGAGAAGACTTATAGGAGAGATCAAGATAAGACTTGAGATGTTTTTTTTAATATGGTAGATATGAAGTTAAGATAAAATTACTATTTATCAGGGGGTGTTGACAAAGATTCAAAGATAAGATGGATGAGCCAATCAAGCCTATGAGGAGGCTTAGGAAAGATAAGCACTCCAATGAGAGTATGGAGATTTGGGAATCTCCTAATTTTTTGGTTTCATAAGTAACTTGGTATGTGAGGTTTCTCTATTAGTATTCATATAGTAATTACTTAGTTATTTGACGCATCATGGAGTGGTGCTATAAGGTTGATAAGTGTGAGACTAGTCAATGGGTCAAGGTATGTTCTTTGTCTTGATATGCATATAGTTGAGTATGGATATTTAAATTGGTTTCAATATTTTAAGAGATTATATCACCTATTTAGAGTTATCAGAAGTGATTTGAAGGTTTGAAGTTATTTGTAGAAGAAGATCTTACTTTGAGCATCCTTGGTTGGCATAAGGGTTTTAACGCAAGAAACCCTTGACATGGTTTATATTGGGTTGTACAATGACTTGGGTCACCAAAATTGGTAATAAAGTGTATAATAATTATATACAAGTTTTTAATGAGGTTATGGAGTTAGGCAGTTTGTACAGGGATGGAGGTGGTACATGAAGTCAAGAATTGGGCTTGGAAACCTAATTAGGCTTAATTATAGGTCCAGATGTGCCCATAAAATGGTTTTAATACAAATAAACCCTAACTAAATTTTATTTTGGAGTAATAATACCTTAATGGGTACTTGAAAAGGTAAGCATATTTGTTTTATTGTATGACATTTGTTTAGGACTATTAGTTTTAGCTTCTAACATGGCTACAAGGAAAAGGATCAATTTTTTAAGGAACACATATTCAGAGAGAGAGTTTAAGGGAAATTTTTTTTCCATTTAAGAGGAACTATATTAAATTATAATATATCAAATTTTAGGTCCCAAAGGTTAATGCAGAGGAATTTATGAGTAGTTCATCAGGCAGTTAGTAAGCCTAATAGGCCTAGTAATGTCTAAGCCTTGGTATAAGGTTTTGGAGGGATCTAATCATGAGACCCATGAGAATATGAGGGTGTCATAAGATTCATATGGATCTTGGTGATAGGGTATATTTTTATCTCTTTAATCTAAAGATGCAAGGGTAAGTAATGAGTGCCTAGGAGTGTCAAGAGGAGACAAAGGGAGAGACTCTTGTTTGATCACAAAGAGGTGGTATATATTAGATGAGTTGATGACTATCAGGTCCAAATATTAAAAAAAATCATGTTAAGGATAAGTAATTTGAGCTATACATGATCATATGGGGAGCTTATGAATGTTTATTCAGGTTTGTATGTGCCTAATGAGAGGTATGGATTAGATTCCTTTTTTATTGTGTTATTTTCAGGTCTTAAGATCAATTAGTAGTTATGGAAGACCCTTTGTCATTAATGTCAAAGGGGGAGAAAGATCATAAAGATAAGAAATGTATATTTTATATAATTTTTTATTATGGTTTGCCATCAATGACAAACGGGGATATTATTGGCATACGGTTGTCACTAATGTCAAAATAGTGCATTGATGTCAAAGGAGTGATTATGAGAGAATGAAGGCATTAATTTTATTGATGACATGAAGATGTTAAGATAGTCATAGCATAGCATTGGTGTTATCATGAGTTCATTATGAGGTCATGAGAGTAGGTTATCATGCTTAGGAGAGAGATGAATGCATGATGAGAAGTATGATTGCATGGACAAAGAGGTCAAGTGGATGTTTTATGAGTGTATCACAGTAGTACATATCTTATAGGGAATGGAGGATGATATGAGGGGAACTATGGGGTGTAATAAGTTCTTGGTATACTTTTGAAAGTGAAATAAATCCATCTAAATAGTCTTGTGAAGGTCTAGATTATCCTAGTCATCTTGGTAGAGTTTCTTGAGTAAGTAGATTGATGACATCAGAATTCACACATGTGAAGATATCAAAAGAAAGTGGTCACATGGATCTATTAATTTTTGTTCCTAGAGCATGTGTTTTAAATTCCAAACCTTGAAATTATGTATATAAAAAGTTATGATAGTTCAAATTTGCTCTTCCAAGTAGATTTCACTATTTTCCATACTTAGCCAAATTTACATTTTTTAGTGACCGTTGGAATTAAAATATTTGAATTTACAAAGGAAAACTAGTCTACAATGTTTTTCCTATGAATTTTGATGATGGATGAATTTGATTATGGATAAAAAATAAAAAATTTATATAAATTCAATTTAAATCTATGGAAATTTATTTGGAGGTTTGACTGGTCGTACATATGCATTTATTGCATGTGAGAGTTAATTGTTGATTGATTATGTTTTTGTTGAATGGACCAGAGTGTAAAGAAATGATTTTATAAGTCAAAATATTGATCAAACCTTGTTGGTGTAAAAATAAAAAATTAATTATACTCCATGTATATCATCCTCAAAGTAATTTGTAGTTTTTAATGTATGTAGAGGTGTAGTTATTATAGGTCAAAGTTGACTTTTGTTCTCTGTATTTTTTCTAAGTAAACCTATGTGCAAATAAGTGCTTATAAAAGGCAAAATATTGGTCAAATCAAGATATAAAAAATAAAAATTATATATGACATAATGAATAATATTTTCTATGTGGTGTTTTGTCTTAAAATATTTATACAAGTGCATTTATTTTAAGGCAAATATGACTGTGTTTTAGAGCTTGAGTGACTATTTCAAGTATGGTAAGAGAAGTGATGTGTTTGAGACAATTTGAAATAATTTGATGCATATAATTATCATTGAAATATATTTTTTGACCTAAATGAAATATACAAGATTTTTGGAAGTTTGAGAGACTGAATAAGGTGTTGACATGAGAAAGTCAAAATGGCTTATCCAACTATGTTAAGACAGTGATATCGAGACCTGAGAGATTGGTCTGTTAGAACAATGGATGATGTATAAATAAATGATCCAAATATTTTATTTTGATATATAAGACTCATATAATCTATTAATTTTTATTTTAATTCATTAAAGTGTCCTTTTATGTTCAAATGACAAAGTTATTTATGACTATACTTTTGGAAGCTCTAGGCAGTTTGAGTAATATCTTTCAAGGAGTGAGTTTGAAGTTGTTTGACCTGAGTTGAAGAATAAAATGAGTTTTAATATGATTTTTAAGTATTTTATGTTCATTTTAATTTGTTTT
The DNA here is from genome assembly GCA_037957365.1 of Torreya grandis. Classification (NCBI taxonomy): domain Eukaryota; kingdom Viridiplantae; phylum Streptophyta; class Pinopsida; order Cupressales; family Taxaceae; genus Torreya; species Torreya grandis. The sequence continues at coordinate 716,119 of JARHVA010002958.1, read as the reverse complement.
AATTCATTAAATTAACATATACATATGTGAAGAATCAAAACATTTTGACTGCATTTTGATTGTGTTTGACTAGTTTGAGTGGTCTTGTTATAGAGGTGATTTTGAATACATAGAGCTTAAGTGAATGTTTCAAATTGAAATTATCATTATAACTAGGTATTTTAGGATATTTTAATATTATTTATTCATGTGGTTATTTGAGAAAATCATTTGTATGATTCAGCTTTATAAGGTAGACTTATTATATTTTAAAGCATAATGGTAAGTAGGCCAAATAGCTTGGTTCAAGTGGTGAGTTGGAGTTCCAGATTGTGTATACCTATATTTAAGTATTCATGGGTATATTTGATTTTTTTATATATGTTTAAATTTTTTTAAAATTTCAAGGTGGTCCAAGGAGTTTAAGGGTAATGTGTGCCTTGAAGAAGGCCTACTTGCTTTAGGTCTCCATTAGGCCTAATGGAGAATTTGGATCTTAAGAGTAATAGATGACATATAGAGTGTTTTTATCACACATTTAACATGATTTTTAACCTATTAAAATTTTTAATAAATTATTTTAATCATCTTTACAGACTAATATGGGTGAAATTAAGACCGTGGTATAAAGGCAAGGCCTAATAGGCCTATTTTGGCTAGTTAAGAGTGTGTGGACTCAAGCGAGGAGAAAAGATCAATAAAGGTGTAAAGGTAGGTCATTTAGGACCATTATATTATGAATATAATAATTAATTCATATCCAACCAATTTTATTTAGGTGGATAAACAAGTCATTGGACCTAATGAGCCTAGAAGAGGCATATTGAGCAAAGGAGCCTAAGTGGCTTGTATGAGGTAGAGATGGAAGTTTTAAGGTGTTAGAGAAATATAAGTCCATGATAAAGTGTTTTAGACATTATATAAAAGGTTTAGATATGTTTTTATGTGATTAATTTGGTGCTTGATCATCCAGGAGGTTGTATACTCCTTGTTAGTTGGTGTTAGCTAAATGTCAAGTGGGTGCTTGACTAAATTGAGGAGTGGGTGATCCTTGATCAATTGGTACTGGTATAAATTGAATAAATAAATTTATAATATAGTATTAAAAATATTTTTTTAGTGTGTTTTATCCCCCAATAGGGTTTCACACATAATCTCTTGTGTTATCTTGTGATGTACTTGTGTGATTATTTGCTTATGCATTGATCTCTTATGTATGATTCATGAAATGGTGTATGGAATTGAATATGCATTATTTTTCAACTAATTCACCCCACCCCACTCCCAAATATCTAATTTAAACACTAAATATAATTTTTAAGGGATACAAACTCTATTTTGAGAAAATAACCTATTAGAGCAATAACTAGGTCTAGAGGCCTAGAAACTTAATGAGAAATTGACCTATTGACAAACTCTATTATGATCTGAGATTTATAGCATTGAAAAGAATAATTTTTTAATCTTCATTTTTTTACAACATTAAATATGATATCTGATAGATAAATAGTTTGGAATATCAAAATAATGCTATACAATAACACATAATGAAACAAAAATTGAACATAAATTAGATAGATTTCCATGATAGGAATACAATATAGGCACATGTGTGTAATGTCAATAATACATAGATTATTGTGATAGGCATACAAAAAATTACATCTACCAACATAGTATCTAATGTTGGGTGAATTTCATATACACATATACAATGCCAAAAATGCATAAATTTCCATATAAGCATACAAAAAAGTACATCTCATGTAAGACATCCTATTCATAAAATAGCCTTCATCTCTTTGCCTTCCTTAAATAAGACTCTCCCTAGGATGACCTGTTAGTAGATGGAGACCCCTCTAATTCCTTGGATTGATCCAAGGTTTGACTACAGGTCCTATGCTCATAGCTCGCTTATAGTTGAACTTGTTCAAATACAAGTATTATTACAAAATTAACATAAAATACATTCAACTAATTGTTAAGAAATTAATTTTAAACTATAATAAAAAATCATTTAAACATGTACTTAATGCAAGCTCATGGTTCTGCTCAATCTATTTTTGATGCTAAATCAAGTCAATGGTAAGCTCCATTATTTGAATAGGCATCTAAAATATGGGAGAAACATGATAAGTTACCCTAATAATCATCTAATTAGGACTATTAGATGTCATAACACAACCCTGCATACATAAGACATTCACATAGGTTATATTTTCCCCAAGTATGGCATAAAATTATTAAAACAAGTATATTTTTACAATTCAAAATTACAAGTTAATATATACCTCTGTCAACACTTGTGTAGATGGCATTATAGTAGCAATGCATATGTCTATCTCAACTCATAGAAAGGGAGGAGTATCTACTTGATCCATCAACTCTTCATGTAAACAAGGTCTCACTTACTTTTATATTAAGTATCAAAGATATATATAGTAAGTTTTTTTCAATGTAAACCAAGATATATAAGGTAACATAATTCAATGTGTATATCATAAAAATATAATGTCAACCAAGAATCATGGAAGTGTAACTTCCATACAATGTGCAATGGCCAAGAATAGCAAGTAGTTGGCATTTTGTAGGTAGTATAAAAATTAATAATGTAAAAAGTGTGAGTGGAAGAGTAGGAGGTGAAAATAATAGTATCACTTTGACAAGGCAAAGTTATGGAGAGAAAAGGAATAAGAGACATATCAAGAACTATGTCCTTACTTGTAAAGATTCTTTGGATAGAGTAAAATGTAAATAAGTGTTTATTAGTTAATGATCAATCCTATGGTGTTCATATCTCTAGTTAGAGAAGATTCAAGTTAGTAGTTGTTTTATTGTTTTTCAGAATAATGGATTTTTATTCCTAATTAAATAAATGAGTCTGAATAAGGCAATTAGTAAATAATGTGCAATAATTAAGCCACTAATTTATGTAAATAGATTGTATTTTTACCTTTTCTAAAATATTAATAATAGAGAGAAAATCAAACTTAGCTGGAAACTAACTGAGATAATGTTGCAGGGTCTAGAAATTTATGTGCATGCTTGGAAGAAGATCACAAACAAGATCCTAGAGTTCATTTCTAGATTGGAGAGGAGCATAAAAAGTAGGACACCTTATTGTTTAATGTTATAGTCCTTTTTTGGCATTGTTATCTAGGTGATCTAAGTTTTTTGGGTTCTACTCGATAGGTCTATACTACCTTGTCATTGAAATATTGAAGCTCAAAATTTTGTAAAGCTTGTTATGCATTTATTTTAATCTTCAAAACCCTAGGAGCTCTTGTTGTTTGATCTTGAATGGTAACTTACGAAAAAGAGAGAAAGGGTTTAATGTGTAAAGGATATGTTGGATGCACATCATACTCCATATGTGGGCACATTGCCTACATACCAATACTTCAAGGAGGGATCAAGCTAATGTAATTCTCCCATTGAAGTGCTTAATGCAATTATGTATGAAAATGCAACTAGACAAAAAATTGGGTGTATTTCAGATGGCTAGGGGCTGGTATAAGGGTTTGAATAAGCCTATAATAATATTTGAAGGTTGTATGTAGAGAATAGGTAAAAGTACTTGAATGTACTTCCTTGTATTCTTGCTTCTCTCTTGTAAATGAGTGTCAACCCTTCTAAATGGAATTTGAATGATGATTTGTAGGGAAATTAATGATTGTGAGTTAAATTAATTCATGTTAGGCTGACATGATTGAGATAAAGATTTGGTAAAATATGATTGTTAGGACCAAAAGTACACTTGGATAAGGTTTTAGTGCTCCTGTCCAAGTTGGGCATTATTGTCAAGAGGGAATGAGACCTGGGGGGATGGATCTAGGCTTGAAAGAGTTGCATGGGTCTTAAGGGTTAAGTTTGGAAGGCTATGGATGACTAATAATTAGTGCAATAAAAGATTGAAAAGGGTTTTGCAAGCAAGTAGGAGGACCTATGGATTAGGTGTCTATAGCCATGCTCAAGTAACCAAATTTTGTATTTTATATGACTACATTTCCCCCCCTTTATTTTAGTGATGCAAAAAAGTGAAATAATAAGATAAAAGAAAAAAATAGAAAGAATACCTAAACTTACCTACAAAGGTGAATACCATGAAGCTTTGTGTGATGATGAGTAATGTTGGATAGTGCAGAGAGAGCATATTATTCAAGTGTGAATCTATTGTGATCCTAAGTAAGGCTGAATAATGTTGGATTGTGTTGGATGATGTTGTACCAAAATTTATATCATGAATGGAGTTGAGTGATCAATTCCCTAAAAATTGGCTTAAGAATACAAAATTTTGACCTTTGACTCCATCATCACCTACTAAGTAAAGCTAGATGATCATTCATGTGATAATCAATGCCTAGAATATGTGTCCAATCCCTCTAAATAGGTAGCTCAAGAATAGAAAGTTTGGTCATTTGGCTCCATCTTTGCCTCATGAAGTGAAGCTATATGATCATTCCTGTGATAATCGATGTCTAGACTATGTTTCCAATCCCTCTAAATAGGTAGCTCAAGAATATAAAGGTTGGCCCTTTGGTTCCATCATTGACCTATGAAGTGAAGCTATGAATTAATATCGATATAAAATAGATGTCATATGAGATGGCTCATGGAGCCCATGGATGTTCTAAAAATCCATAATATGGTAAGGATAGTTGAATATATGATGGAAATCAAGCCACTCTTGGCCATTTCAAAAGATGGAGTTTAGGCTTATATGAAAGCCACTCTAAAATTGATGCACTAGGCTTATGTGAAAGCCAACTCAGGAACTCAGGTACTGGAGAAGTTAAACTTGTATGAAAGTTTAACTTAAAAAATATGCCAACCACTTGTAAATGGAGTAAGGCATGTAACTATTAAGAATATTTGGGTAATAGCCTGAACTCAAAAATAAAAGAAGACCAATATGTCATGCACATTGGCCCCAATCACTGGTGTGTAGAAAATGGATTCTGATCTAGAAGTTGTGATATTTGCCTATTCTAAAACTAGAAGTGAGAGCCATCATATTGTACATGATACCCCCTATATCTGGATTCCTTGAGAAAATTATATGTAAACTACTAATTGAGCTAAACATTTTACCTATTAATAGAAAACCTAGGTATTTTTCTACTTTAACAATAGTGCCAAAATGAGGACACCCTTGTGTTTGGCACTACTTTCCATTTTCAGCATTATTTTCCTATCCTAAAACTGGTTGTTGACCTAGAATTATCATTATTTTTATGTTATATTTTGACTAGTTTGACCTCTAGATTTTGAATTGGGTGATCTAAATGTTGCTATTTTGACTACTAAAAGCTTTGATTTCTATGATAAAACCCCTATTTGTTGCCCCCTCTTCTGAGGGTAGGAATGATTAAACCTACAATGACTGCCCTCAAAAGAAAAGAGTCATACAAGTGTGTTATATTGCATAGATACATGATATAACAATGATATTTGACAAGATATCTCTATATAGAGAAACGTTTGTATTGAGATATTTTTAGATCAATAGGGGTATGCCTAGATATATATAATAATGTAAAATCATGTGTAATGTATTAAACTAAAACCATAAATGTTAGATGTTAGTTGTTAGTTGGAGGGATGGAGCATGATGTCCATTATGGCATCTGAGAAATCAAGGTAAATGCATGATATGGATCATGACATTGCAAACAAAGATAAATAATCAAGTAACAAGCATACAAAACAAGAAGTAAGAAGCATACAAGTTTGGCCAAGGGGCTATGCAAATAAGGGACATGGGCACATGTCACTCAAACTAGAAATCAAGCATATAAGGCATGTTCAAATGCCCTATACACATACAATTTGAAACAAACAAAGATTGGCACAAGGGCCACAGGCACATAGAAGATTAAAAGCAAGAGACATTGTCAAATATCTAAATGTACACACACACAAATAGAATCAAAGGACATTATAAAATGTCCTAAGGCATACATAAGAAACAAAACTAGAATTAGAAATGTAATCAAATATAGCTATGTAAAGCAAGAAAAAAAATCATATACAAACTAGAAAGGTACAATCACATCTAACTAATAAAATAAATAGTGAAAGTGTGCAAAAAAAATTTAGTACAAGACTAGGTATATGCTAAGAAATACATAAGTATAAGATACTAGTGAGTGTCAATGTGGTAATCTATGTAATCTAGTAAGTAATGTATGTCAACATGATAACTAGAGTATGTGGTGTAAGAATGACATAACCTAGATGGTGTAGTCATGTAGAAGATGCCTCTAGTGTGGATATGTGTCAATGTGCATTTTGAATGTATAAGTAGGATACCCGCTTAATGAATAGAATGAAGCAATCAAGGAATTAAAAGTCACTGCACACACTCAAAAAATATCAAGTGAAGCATGGTAATGTAACTAATAGACAAAGAATAGCATATAACAGCAAATATAAGTCTAACATAGTAGTAGAAATGTAAAACATGGATGATGCATACAATCTAAATGTTTTTGGTGTTTTTGAATTATTTGAATGTTTTTGTAATTTGACATTTTGTATTGTTTTTGTATTTTTATATAAGCTATGTACAATTAAGTGAAAGAGATTATGTACAAATAGGTTGGGATAAGATGATACTAATTAATGAGTCGCATGCGAGATTCCCTATCATGGTGTCTTGTATCAAGGAGTGTAGTCATGCATGAATGTGAAGCATGATGAAAATGTTGAGATTGTGGCTCTAAAAGCTATATATGTTATAGATGCTCTAAAATCTCTAAATTAGAAACCAAATTTTGGGTCCTATTGTAATTCTGAGAAGTGGATGTAACTATAGGGCTCTTAGGGACCCATTTGGAAGTAGGAGAATCTCTTTGAACATGTGTTTTATGTGTAGACCTATGAAATCTTAATAAAACTACTCTAGGTGTGAAAACTAAAGCTAGAAGCTATCTAGAATCCCAAATTTTTGGAGGTGTATGAACCCTATGTACTAGTGATGGATGTGGCAATTGTGTCTAAATCTATACTAGAGGAAGAACTATAACTAGTGGGGAAACTAAAACTGATGGAGAAGGTAGAACTAGTGACTACAAAGTAGATGGCTCTGAAGTGGGTAATCGTAACTCAAAAAATTATACCAATTATAATAACATAATTAGCATGAATGAATTTCATGCATCTATGAATTATAGATAGTACTACTCAAAAAAATTTAATCTGTGGGTAACCAAGTAACATATCAAAAAATCCTACACTAGGAACTATAGTGAAATGTGTGGTCACATGTGTTAGACTAGTCTATAAAGTAAGTAAAATCTCACCCAATAAACTCTTTATATGCCCATTGAATCCATTGATAACTATATCTATTAGGGTGATATATCTATCAGGGTGATATCTTGCTCTAAATAGCCCAAATACTATAATAATGCAATGGTGCACATGTTGACGCTGGAACCATTATTGATGAGAGCACTATAAATGGTTTAATTGTGAATATGTGCTCTAATGAAGAGTGCATTATATTCTAAATTATCCTCCATAATCTCTTAATCTAAAAAGGATATCAAAGGTTTAGATAGAACTCTGGACTCATACACACTGATCATACCACTCAAAGGATGTGACTCAACTGAAGGTGCCTAGTATGTAACTAGTGGTATATGTGCATGATATGCATGGTGAACCCTTGATGTGTCCCTTATATCCTATTTTGAATTTTGTGGATATGGATTTGAGAATATTTTTAAATATTTACCCTATGTTGGTTTAGCCTATGGAGGCTCAATTGAAGTGCTAAGATCAAGTAGGTTGTCATCTATCAAGTCTTGTATCTTATGTCTCAAACTGATGTATCTATTTATAGTATAGCTTGGTGCCTTGTGGTAATCATAAGATGCCTATTGATCATATCCCTTAGGAAGAGGTTTGGTTGGATCAACTTCCTAAATAGGAGGGAGAGATATGATATTACAATATAAAAGATATTGTAAAACCCTAGTTGGAGGAACTAGAAGATGTGATAGAGTACGTCGAGGGGGTGCAGATAAACTATACACTAAGGAGGATCTAAAGCTGCACTTACTGTAGGTTGATTTTTCCCTTTTGTATTATTAAACTTGACCTTGTATGGGACTTTGTTGTTACTATTATTAGTTGTGTATGGAATGCTTGTATACTTGAGTTTCCCCATTCAAATGAGTTTCACTTATATTTCCTTTAGTGTATGACATAATTTAGTGAAGGAAGAGAATTTCTTGAACATAATTGATTCATGAAGTGATAGTAGAATATTGTGTTTGAAGAGGTCTTGTAACTCCTAATCTACCATGGGACTAGTCATCTTAGCCAAGATGGTCTTATACCGAAGAACATAGTCTATGAGATGCTCATTTGGTCATTATTTCTATTGAGAAATTTGAGCATATGAAACCTTATCACTAATGTTAATGTTAAATTGTGATAAGAACATATCATCTAAAGGATTGAATACATGAATTGACTGATTCAATAGACTATAGAATAATTTTAAATCATAATCCTTTAGGGTTGATGTAAATAACTTGGTAAGTAGGCAGTCGGTGGGTACATAGTCCAAGCATGTCACATTAAAATCTCTCAAGTGTGTCTCTAGATCACCCTTACCATCATAAAGAGTAAGCTTGGGTTGAAAAAAACCTTATGGCAAGGGTGTAGAATCAATGTGATGTGCTAATGGTGTATGTAGTAAATCAAAAGAATCCAATGTCTATGTATGTCTAGAGACACCATGCTCAAGATTTTGCACCTTGGATTAAAGATATCTTATCTCTTGCATAACAGCTACCACATCAAGAGATAGGGATGTACTAGTTGTAACTGGTGGCATAGAAGAAGGTTGGGATACATAGGGGGTTATTGAGACATAGTTTCCCATGTAGTGTCATTTTCAATTGATGGCTTTATGGTTTGAGAAGATTGACCATTGTTCACTTTTAGTTATACCTCTTGTAGAATTCTAAGCATGTCATTTTGCATATATAGATGTTTTGTTAAGATTTATTTAAGTTCTCTTTTATTATTTTCATCAAATAGGTATATTGGGTCATTATGAAAGTAGGAAAATAATTTATAATGTGTTTGAATGTTTTGCAATAAGTTTTAATAGGCAATGTGATAGAAAATGAAAGTATTGAATATAAGAAACACAAAGTCCTAAAAATTGATAGGACCGTAGTTCCCCAAAGCTCTGACACAACTTGTCAGAATTAAGAGCACACATGATTACCTTTGTATAAGCAACTTAAACATGCAGAAATAACCAGAAGAACAAATAACTATCAATGAGAAAACACATAGAATATGAGAGGCAACACACAATTGTATTCAACTCATTACAAAGGAAATTACAATAAAGAGATCACACTCTTCTTCCACCTCTGTGAGGCTTCCTCCTCAAGGGCTCCAAGTAATCATCCCACCTGAGTAATCTTCTCTCATAGGTCACAACACACAACTAACACAAGCTATTGTTCACCTCATTGTACGTCCAGTACAACCGAGTATGAACTGGTACTCCAAGTAGATCTCACCATGATCTTGCTCTTGATGTATTACTATCACCTTGATCTTTTTCCCTCGTTGATCCTCTTCTAACCCTCACATACACACATCCCTGCAAACCAACCTGATCTTACTTATCACATGTAGATCTCCACCATGATCTTGCAACACCTTGCACATCAAACCTGATCTTACATACATGGGGAATCCTACTTGATTCCACCATGGGAAGAACTCTCCAAGTTCTACTTGGGTTCTACAAGTTCAACACTTAACAATACAGCCCATGAGTCTATTATATAGATCTCATGCATACACTAATTAGACTTGCGACTCAAGACTCTAACTGGTCTTCATCATGCAAACTACGCGTTCACTTAATTGACTGTTCATCAACAGCAGTTCTGACTACCACAGGTGACTGACATTAGTCCCTACCTTCCTTGAGGTGACCAATGCCAGCTAATATCCTACCGATGTCGGTTGCTATACACTGATCCCTGACCGACATCGGTTGTGGTTTGCCGATGCCGGTGACTGCATACTTAGCATCCTCCTTCTGTTTGCAACAAGGTGTAGCTTTTAGCTCCACACCCTAACAATATCCCACTTGGAGATAAACAACTGCACCTGTACCCATACCAGTACTCTATTTAATCTGCATCCTGGCTTGTATTCCTCTTCAAGCTCCCACTTGAAGACAAGCCACCACACTCCTTGTGGTGTTAATCCTGTGCCTGAATTTCTTCATTCTCAGCTTACCTTCTTCTGCCATTGCTATACTCCCACTCAATCAGAAACCCCTGTGAGTAACCTGTAATCAACAAACCACTAACCAGATCTGGGCCATCTATTAGTCAAACTTGCTCTGAGAACATCCAACCTCGCTCTGATACCATTTGATAGGACCATAGTTCCCTAAAGCTCTGACACAACTTGTCAAAATTAAGAGCACACATGATTACCTTTGTATAAGCAACTTAAACATGCAAAAATAACCAGAAGAAAAAATAACTATCAATGAGAAAACACATAGAATATGAGAGGCAACACACAATTGTATTCAACTCATTACAAAGGAAATTACAATAAAGAGATCACACTCTTCTTCCACCTCTGTGAGGCTTCCTCCTCAAGGGCTCCAAGTAATCTTCCCACCTGAGTAATCTTCTCTCATAGGTCACAACACATAGCTAACACAAGTTGTTGTTCACCTCATTGTACGTTCAGTACAACTAAGTACGAACCGGTACTCCAAGTAGATCTCACCATGATCCTGCTCTTGATGTATTGCTATCACCTTGATCTTGCTCCCCTGCTGATCCTCTTCTGACCCTCACATACACACATCCCTGTAAACCAACCTGATCTTACTTATCACATGTAGATCTCCACCATGATCCTGCAACACCTTGCATATCAAAATTGATCTTACATACATGGGGAATCCTACTTGATTCCACCATGGAAAGAACTCTCCAAGTTTTACTTGGGTTCTATAAGTTCAACACTTAACAATACAGCCCATGAGTCTATTATATAGATCTCATGCATACACTAATTAGACTTATGGCTCAAAACTCTAACTGGTCTTCATCATGCAAACTATGCATTCACTTAACTGACTATTCGTCAATAGCAGTTCTGACTGCCACAGGTAACCGACGTCGGTCCCTGCCTTCCTGGAGGTGACCGACGCTAGCTGATATCCTGTCGATGCCAGTTGTTGTACGCTGATCCCTGACCGACGTCAGTTGTGACTTGTCGACGTCAGTGACTGCATACTCAACATCCTCCTTCTGTTTGCAACAAGGTGTAGCTTTTAGCTCCACACCCTAACAAAAATAGCTAATTGGAATTTGTACACAAAGGATACAGAGCTCTCAAACATGTAAGGTGATATCTCAAGAAGCAAATAGATGATAGTCTATGAAATTAGGGATGTTTGAATGAATTTTTGCAAAATACTATGAATTTTTTTAATTGAAAATGAATTTTTGAGCTAAGTATGCAATATAAAAATTACAAAATGGTTGGAAAATTAGTGGAAAATAACTAGGAACTAGTTGATGCAACTAGGGTGTTTGAATGAATTTTTTTTTTAAATTAGTATGATAATTTTAAAATTTTGATATGAATTTATAGAATTTTTGTATAATTTTACTTGAAAAAATTAGGAAAAATTAGAAAATATTTCTAAAATTAGTAATATATTTTTTCTAGTGTTTGGAATGTGTTTATATGCAAAAAGGACCTAGTATATGCAAACTAGAGTTTTAACAAAATATATGATAATTTTGAAATTAATTTGTATATTTTTTATTTTTAAATATAGGAAAAATCATAAAATTATGGCAAAAAATTAGAAAATAATTTACCCTAGGGTTTTTATGCAATAAATTTGAAGTAAATCAGGTTCACCAAATGTTTTATTGTTTTTTAGAATAATGGAGTTTTATTCATAATTAAATAAATGGGTCTTAGTAGGGTAAATTAGTAAATAATGTACAATAATTAAGCCACTTATTTATGTAAATAGATTTTATTTTTACCTTTTCTAAAATAGTAATAATAGAAAGAAAATCAAACTTAGCTAAAAATTGACTAGGACAGATGTTGTAGGGTATAGAAATTTTTGTGCAGGCTTGGAAAGCTATCACAAACAAGATATTAGAGTTAATTTCTAGATTGGATAAGAGTATACAAAGTGTGACACCCTACTATTTGGTGTTATAGTCCTTTTTTGGTGTTATTATCCAGGTGATCTGAGTTTTTTGAATTCTACTTAGTAGGACTATGTTGCCCTGTCAATGAAATATCAAAGCCTAAAAGTCTGTGAAACTCATTGTGTGTCTATTTTAATCTTCAAATCCATAGGATCTATTTCCACTTGAACTTGAGTGTAAAATTCAAAAAGAGAGAGAAAAGGGTTAGTGTGTACAGGATATGTTTGACGTACTTCACACCCTATGTGTGGGCATATTTCCTACATACCAATACTCTAAGGAGGGATTAAGCTAATGTAGTTCTCACATTGAAGTTCTTGGTTCAATTATGTATGAAAATTCAACTAGATGCAAAAATAGGTGTATTTTAGATGGCTAGGGGTTGGTATAAGGGTTTGAATAAGCTTGGAATAATATTGGAACATTATATGCAAAAAATAGGGAAAAGTACTTAAATGTACTTGATTGTATTCTTGCTTCTCTCTTTTAAATGAGTGTCAACCCTTCTAAATGGACTTTGAATGGTATTTTATATGGAAATTAATGATCATGGGTTAAATTAATTTGAGTTAGGCTGACATGAATTAGGATAAGGATTCAAGAAAATATGGCCATTAAGACCAAAAGTACACTTGGACAATAGCACCAAAATAGGACACCATGGGTTTCAATGCTCCTACCAAGTTGAGAATTATTGTCTAGAGGGAATGAGACCAGGGGGAATGGATCTGGGCTTGAAAGAGCTACCTAAGTCAATAAGGGTTAAGTCTAGAAGGCTATGGATGATTAGAAATTAGTGAAAGAAAGCCTAAAAAGGGTTGTGCAAGAAAGTAGGAGGACCTATGGATTAGGTGTCTTTAGCCATGCTCAAGTAACCAAATTTATATTTTTATATGACTACATTGGTCTACATGTTTAAAGTGGTGAAACCCAAGTTTTAATATTCTATATTCAGGCACAGTCAAAAAGAGGACAATATAGTCAGTTTAAAGTGTCATTATAAATTATTAAAATATGATTACGGGGTAGAGGAGATATATTAAATGAATTTAAACACATTTAAAGTATTGATACTATTTATAAAATTAAAAATACATGGGAAGACTATATACAGCCTAATTAGTAACAATTCTTAGTTTTCATAGTCATAAAGAAAGACCATATAGAGTTCTTGGAAATAGAGTTGAGTATATAAGGTATTGTGAATGTTGTGGGATATTTTTTTCCATTCGTGTGATTCTTTTAATTTATCTCAAATTAATTTAAAGGGTCTTAAGATTTTATTATGTCTTATTTTTTGACATAGTCATGTTGGAGGGGAGCAAAAATTTCTATAAAACTACATATTGGGAGTGATTTAGTATTGAGAAAGGAAAAGTAATAGTTTTAGAAGATGTTTGGGGTAAGGTATGAGCCATTTCAAGAATTAAAATCTTTTATAAGGGTTAAAAGGTCATTTTATCTCATTTATTATCCTCCCAAGTAGGTGCAAGAATGAGACAACATAAGTTAGGGTTTGAAACTGGAAAATGAGATAACAAGTGATCTAATTAATGAAAAGTCATTAAATTATGTGGATAGGTATATTTACATAGGAATAAGATTATTTTTAAGGTTTAAAGTTGATTTGAGTCTATATGGTATAGTTTCATAGTCAGTAGCCTTTAATTAGGCCTAGGAGACCTAATTAGTCCTGAGGGGTGTTGAGTTAAGTGTTCTCCAAAGAGAGTTAAATTATGAAATTCCCTACATGATTTATGTGATGAAAAGGGGTATCTGAATGTGGTTTTGTTTTGGTTTGGATATTTTTAGATTACTCAAAACAAGGAGGTTTGCCTCAAAAAAGGGCTAGCAGAAGGAAGGTGTTAAAGAGGTAAAAAGAGTTATGTGAAGAGTTGAAACTTGGGGGTTATGTGGAATGGTTGGACACATAAAATGAAATGTAATTGAGTAGGTATATGTTATTATGAGTATTATGGAAGGAGAAAATCAAAGTGGCATGAAGACCTATGAAAACACATAAGAAGATTGTAAAGAATGGAGCAAGGATAAAGAGAGAGAACATGAAAATAGAGTATGAACTAAGGAAGTTGATGTTAAAATGAAATATTGTAGAGGTAGTTGATTAGTAAAATGAATTAAAGTAGAGAAAGAGTATTAAGTGAATATAATGAGGCTTAAGATCCATTGAGTAGGTAAGAAAGACCTAGTAAATGCAAAGTGATCAAAGAGATAAAGAGGTTGAAGTCAGAAGATAAAGAATGACAAGAAAAGATTAGAGCTGGGTATTTGGCAAAGGTAAGTGTGTGTTTCCATCCATATCAGGGAAGCTTATTAGAACCTATGCATCAAGATACTTAATAGATAAATTTAAATTAAACTTGCAAGGCAAATATACATAGACTAAATGTACATAGAACATAAGATTAACTAAAAAATTTACCCTTGTATAAGTAAAAGGTGTCATCTTAATAGAGATAGATGTATTATTGGAGGGGCTGGTAATTGTATTTAAATATGTAAATAATGGTTTCATCAAATCAAATGTTGTAAATATTAACTGTGATGATGAAGGCACCATCACCTCCTGCAACATAAAAATGACATTATTTAATTTCTATGTAAATTAATTATTAGCTAAATTAAATTTTCAAATATAACTTAAATTTAACATGAGATTTATATAAAATATACCTGAATCTATGTAGTGGATGATGTCTACATGCCAAATGTGTGTGTTAAAAACTCATCACTCAAGAATATTATCCAAGCCCTCTAAACCACCGGCACCATCATCATCAAAAGGATTAGTGCACATAGATCAATATGAACTACAAGGGTGGGGTCAGGTATGCACACTAGGTGGTGTATCTCTAGCATCAATCTATGAGAGCCTAATCATAAACTAAATGAGTGTATCAGTGAGTGAACTAAAAGCATGTAAAGTGTCAATCTCTATGACATATTGATCGATCTCAGGCTCAAGTGACTTTCAGATATGAATCCTCATAGGTTTATTAGGTGCATGATGTGTACCTGGTTGATCTTGCATAGATCCTTTCCCTTAGCCCTAAAAATCACTAACATCAAAATATTTTGTAATCTCATTAAATAAAAACTCACAATAGAGTTTCCTCAAAAAATGCAATGGGACCTCATGGTTGTTACATGGTGGATAATCAAACACCATCCACCATTGATCCTAAAAATTGGTTGTGATTAAGTTATGTTCGTAATGATGGATTGGAAAATGTTTAGTGGTTAAGGGAAATGGGGCATTGGTAGATGGGTTAATTAATAAAGTACAAATAGAGGCTTTTGATATTTCTTTATTCTTGACCTCAAGTGTTGACAATTTTTTAGCATAATAAGCCCTAAAATTATCCCAATATGAAGTTCATATATCAATTTAACTCATTATAGAGTCAATTTGACCTAATAATGTCTCTAGGGAATTGTTATGGGTGGATGGGGGTTGGTAGAAGTGGGATCCCTCATTCTCCTAATTAATTCTTCAAGTTTAAGTTTATTTCTCATAATGTTGTTAATTAGAATCTCTTGATAGACTGGGAGATTTTATGGAACTGTAGGAGGGTTAGGTGGAGTTATAGGAAGAGGAACAAGAGGTTTTTATGTATGGTTAGGTAGAGGGTTAGGAGGAGTAACAAGAGGGTTCTATGGAGGGTTAAAAGGGTTAGTAGGATGTGTTGTTCAAATCAAACAAATTACAACTAAAAAATAGGGTTAAACAATGAAAATAATGAAAATTTAGGGTTAATAAGTGTAGATTTTTAGAACTTACCTCTTCTACATGGTGGCATCATTTATTAGTGTCTTCCTAGGATGAATTTAGTTTTTTTCTATCAAGATTTTGTCTCTCTCACACAAAATGTGATCATGAAAGGTTAAGATAGAAAAGTAAACTCAAATTTAAAATGAGGAATTTGCATTTGGGTTTCGATCTTTTTTTATAACACAGTTAACATGATCACATTATTAACATGTTCACAATATGTCATGGTAATTATAGATCTATAATCTAAATAATTTGGTTACATTAATTAAATAATGTGATCATGTTATTTATTAACATGATCATGTTACCAAAAATGTCCATAGAATTGTCCCCCAACTTTGTGTACTTACTTTATATGCTTTTAGGTTTGTCTTCACCTTTGACCTGGTGTGTTTCTATCTAGGTCATAGACTATCACTACTCATGAATTTGAAAAACCCTAATTCTTCATCTTCATAGTGACCCTAGGAAAAAATGGGTTAGTGGGCACACAATGTTGATCTAACCCTAAATACCCTCTATCAATGAGTTTTACTTACATAGCCAATACTTTGAAGAGTACCTCAAAATGATGTATTTCTTCCTACATGTTTTTTTGTGTGTGAATCATGTAATATGTGCAAATCAAGTAAAACAATGACCTAACTTGTAACCTGGAAAATATAGCTCTTGGGATACTCTTACAGTACTTCAAAACTATGTATGTGTTTTCCCTATGACTAATATGTAAATATGATCAAATATGTAAGCTTTTCTCACTTGAGTGCTTGATTTATTGCCTTTTTTAAGTTTTTTGGTGAGTAGGTAATAAGTTTCTAGGTGAGGAATGAATGAGGGTTGATCTTGTATTTCTATCAATCCCTTTAGAGAAGTAACTTACATTAAAGCACTTAGGCTAACCATTAGGATACATTTCATTTTAAAATTAGATGACTTTAGGGCACTTGACACTTGCATCATATCAGGATACATGCATTAACATAGGTGTCTATATTGGATGCTAATGTCTAGGGAATAAGAAAGTAAGTACAAACTCAAAACTTACAAAGGTGGAAGATAAACATGTTATAAGCATTATGGGCAAGATATAAGGTCAATGTCATCAACATAATACTAGTTGGACCAAGAGATAGGCTAATGGGAATAATATAGAGTAGATGCAAAATTTCAAAAAGTAGGAAAGGTCTAAAATTGAGAGGAACAATCAAGGTTTGAGTTTGCCAAGTGTACAAGACTAAGGTGTTATATAATCCATAAAATAGTGTCTATAGAGATATATTTATTTTCATAATCAATCAATGTGTGAATTATGTAATTAATATATTTTTATCTATTCTCATAATCATACCATGTTAACAAGTTATCCAAAGTATGCTTAGTGGCAAATATTTATAGTTACATTGGTCGATTAGGGATAAGTAACATCATGATAAGTGCATTATCTGGATATTAATTTATTTCATCAAAATCTCTCTTACAT
Source organism: Torreya grandis (assembly GCA_037957365.1). NCBI lineage: Eukaryota > Viridiplantae > Streptophyta > Pinopsida > Cupressales > Taxaceae > Torreya > Torreya grandis. Next base: position 698,613 of record JARHVA010002958.1, on the reverse strand, counting down.
TGTTCATCCCATTAAAAAAATTATTTACATAATACTATAAAAAATGGTTGAGTTTCATTAGCCAACTAAAGTATAAAATGCCAAACAATTTGAATTTTTTCTTTTAAAATTCTTAGCTGTTTTAATCATGTGGGTAGAGGCATATCAACAATGGCTTGTACTTTATTATGATCAACCTAAATTTCATGTTGGGAAATAATAAAACCCAATAATTTTTAAATTTGACACCAAAGATACATTTCTTATAATTTAATTGTCCAATGTATTTTCATAGAATTTTAGATATTTTTCACAAATCTTTAACATGGTCTTCATATTTCCCTGATTTTCTAAAAATATCATAAATGTAATTGTTGGCCTCCATTTTTTACTAAGTTTAAAATTATATCAATTTTTTTTATGCTAATATTTTAAAGCACACAAGGCATTAGTTTTGCCGAAGTATGGAGTATCTTATAAGAAAATAAAATAAGGTTTCTATATACCAAGTGTTATTATCATGAAAACTTGAATTTTTTAGCTAAGCCCAATAGTATGCCATCTAGTTCAAAGGAAAGCAAGGAATAAACTTTATATAAAGTATGGAAACCTAGAGAGAATAGGAATTTGAGGTTAAAATAGTAGGAATATTGACACACACTTTATGAAAGGTTGATCAACACACATTATGGAGCACAATGACCAGGAAGAAAATTGTGAAAGTCATGGATCACAAGTCTAGGAGCAAAACTTGAGGGATAGATATTATGAATATTATTAGTTATCTAACAATTTTATAAAAAAAATTATAAACCATGAATGTAACATGGATAAAAAATATAGATTAACTAGAGAAAATATAGGGTTTTTTTATAAGAGGGATTTAAGACAAATAGTTATGTCAAACTATCTTTAGGAATTGTTTGTGCTATTTTAGGAGGCATGATCAAAAAATTTATGGATAAGTTATGTTTGTGCCTATAAAATCCCACCTTAAACATATATCTAAGGTTGATAATTGATATTTTAATCTATGTATTTGAGATATGATCATTGTAATGATTCTAAACTACACACTAGATATATGAAAATGAATGAAATACTAATAGAAAAATGGTCGACTTAAACATTGTGTGTTATTTTTATTCATTAATGTATTTTATTTTCAATTTAATGGATTATCTCAATGTTAATTAATATATTTACAAGATTCTTATGCATGCATATATTATTATCTCAATGATTCTTTATTCATATTATCTTTGTTGAGCACATTAGTGGTGTCTCTGGTTAACTCATCTTTCATAAATAACCCAGTGTGCCATAATTTTCTCTTGATTTGCCTCAAGTTAGTGCACAAGTTCACTTATGTTATATGTTGATTTAGTGATTGCTTATTTATTAGGGTAAGTATATATGACATAGATATCTTAATGATCACATAGTAAAATATAAAATATTAATCATCTAAAATATCAAACATGTAGTCATGAAATATATGTGGCATATCGCTATGATAACTATCATCAATATTTTTAAGACTAGAAGGCATAAAAAATAGTAAAATGTACCTTAAAGTGTGGTAAGGTAGAATCATATTGATCAATAGGGTTTATCTTAAATTTATTGTAACTGACAAATCCATTCATGAAGGAGATCATCTCATACCCAACATTAGAATCAAAAACCATATTAGTGTTAGGTAATGGAAAATCATCCTTTTGAAAAGTCTTTTTCAAGTCTATAAAGTTTGAACATGCCCTAGTGAATCCTTCAAGTTTTAAAACCAAGAAAATTTTGGAAATATAATGTGCATAATTGATAGGCTATATGAACCTCACATTTAATAATATTTTTATTTCATCTTTAATCAATGAAACCAAATTAGGATGCATCTTTATAATATTTTACTTAACTATTTTGACATCAGGATAGACGATTAAAATATGAGTTGTGATGGATGAATCGATATCAAATATGTCAAAATAATCCCCTAGTAAATAATGAATGAAGAATTATTAAATTGTATCTATGTTATTTATCTTATTTAGGTTGGACAAAAACATAAAGTAATACAAATTTAGTATCTTATTTGGTACCATAGTTAAATTTAGTTTTTGTCTCATTGAGCAATGTAAAGAATTAGGAGCATCTAATAGAATGTCATCTTTGATAGATGAGGGACCACACTCACCAACATATGCACGATGACTCGGGCCATATGGGAACCTATTTTTATGATGGAAATATGTAAAATTAGAACAATATCCCACACATTATTAAATGTCTTCATCATTTGAAAATTTAAGAGTGATAATATCAAGTTAATCATCTTCATTGATTAACCTAAAATATATAAGTTATAAAGATGTAACATTGAATACTTTATTTTGATTTGATGTGCTAAGCTTCGAGAAGTGAGTATGTAAGGGTCAATATATTGAAGCATAATCATGATCATAAACATTAAGATCATATTTATCCACTTGGAAGGGTATCTATTAAGCTTAAGTCTTTATAGTATAGTCAAGACCTAGATTAAATTGTAGATGAGTTAGAATAATTGGCTCTTGAATACCTTGTTCATTTTTTCCTAATCCTTTACCTTTATATCACATTTTCTTTACATGTTTATCATAACACATATTTTTTTAGAGTATCTTGAACTATATTAATGGATTTTTTTAGTTTATCAGTATATAAATAGTTTTCCATCATAGGTTATTTATATGTATACCTTGAATGTGGTATTTCATTAAACTTAAAGGATGGAAAAGGTTGTCCAAAGACTTGGGGAATAAAATATAATTGACCAATACAAAATATGTGCATGTCATATATATATTACCTAGAAAAAATATGAGTAAATTGAAGATTGGACAAATGTGTGTCTATGTTTTACCTTAATTTTTACAAAGTTGTCTAAACAAGATAACACTTTAGAACTATTCAAATTGTATGATGTGTTACAATAAAAAAATTATTTAAATGCTAGAGTAGAATATGATTTCACGATAGTATTTTACTATAAATATAAATTACCTAAGGGATTAATATAATTTACATGTTATTTTTATTTGTGGGTTTGAGATTAGAATCAGGTAACAAAAAGATTGGAAGTAGACTATGAGTTTCTCATATCAATAAATTAGTATTTGGAACCATTTGGACAAATCCATAAATCTATAGATGTGTGCATTATATGATAACACATGTCTTCTTCTAGATCATTCCATTTAAATTATGATTATGTATTTTAACATAGGCTATTGTGCCTTCTTGTAATCCATATTTTTGTGTGATAACAAGGGATCACTTTGTTCGTAGTGTAAAAAACATGTCTCCTTCTATTTGAAACTCTTGATCCACTTTCAATAAAAGGCTTTAGACCTATGAAATGGAAATAATGTACATTTATATTACCTTAACCACTCCCCAATGAATGGATAATCATACCTATGTATCCAATACTCTGAATAAGCAAGTCAAACCACACATAATTCTCCCTATTAGGTGTATGTGTGCAACGATGTTCCATTTATGAATGGAACTTATAATCTAGATTTTGAAAGTTAAAAAATGGAAAAAATATATTGGGTTAGGTTATTCAAAATTGTCTAGGGCCTACTCCTTATGATTGATACTTGAATTTTTAATTTTAGGGTATACCCTTTAAATGCAAAAGTGTATTAATAGGCTTGTTTGACAATTCTAGGTAATCCAATAGGCTTATACTTATTATGTGTTTATATGGGACTCTTTGGGTAATTTATCACACCCTTAAAATTTAAAATGTATATTATGACCCATAAATATGATTCTAATTTGAAAAATGGACATCTATTGGTGATGGGATAGGTACATCAAATTTGGACCCATCTTGAAGTCCATGGGCATCTCAATCTGATAGATTTGTCTAAAAGGAAATAATATTGATCTAATGATATGGATAGAGTTTAAGAATGATTTTAAACATGGTTGTCATAGACTAATAAATTCTTATAGATGACTGGTAGAAAATTAGGAAGGTCATACCTATGAAAATTATGTGGATATAATATAAGGGTGTGTAAGAGTCATACGCATATGCTCAAGTCATGTAAGGTGAATGTAAGTCATAATTAACATTTCCAAGTGTCCAATACCATATTTTAATGACCAAAAATATCCCCTTTTATTATAATATTGAAATTAAAATAATTCTAGAGTAAAATTATAAATACATATACATAAGTATGTACAACACACTTTATCCTTACGCGAAGGCTCCAAGTGTGCAACTTGTTCCATGAAAACCTAGAATGAACATGTAGCAATCAATGTTTGTATATGAAATTAATTTAATTTTTGAAACTCAAAAATCAATGAATGAATAAACCTATAAGTGGGTGAACTATGTTTCCATGTGATATTATTAGAGATGATGCGTCTTGTTGAAACATTGGAGACTATGCTTCTTGCTAAATTATTAGATAATTAGGGGTGTTCATTCCACAATATATAAATGAATTAAGGAAAGGTCCATGGGCTAGGATAATAAATTACTTAACCCTAAAGATTATCTCTATGCCATTGATTGACATTTATCCTTGACCACACTACTCATTTAATTGATCTTGAACCTCAAGATCAAAGGGGAACCTATGATAGGATCGCATAGGGTAAATCAACTAATGCATATAGACTTATTTTCAATAAAGTATATTCAACACCATCATTTTCATATCAATGCAATGTTTTAAAATATAATACTTTAATAGTGTGTGTGAATGAATAATGTTTATGCCCAATAATTTGATCCAATAATGCCAATATAGAAAATTACAATAGTGGATGCATGAATAATTTCAATTCCCCCAATATGATCCCACCAGTGCCAATATGATATATAATACTATACATCTATATCTCATTTTATCCCAAATCTAAAAAATATAAAAAATTGTAATTCATGATCTTATAAAATATGTGGATATTCATTACATATGCCTTCAAAATTTATCCCAATATGAAAACATATATCCCATTATCATTATCTACAAAAAACATATAATGATCCTTAACTATATGTATACATCTAAAAATATAAATTTGATACTTAACAATGATAAATTTTGACTTGCTTTGAGATGCTTTAGACTTGTCTTGTGATTTATCCTTGTTAATGATCTTGAATTTGGGATAAATAGGGAACATTTTATCAATGTAAAATAATGTATAAGTTATCATTAGATAGTGTCCAACTAAGAATAATGAATGACCTTTGATTTGTATTTATAGAGAAACCTTTTGACAATTTCATTTATCATACCTTAAAAAACATGTAGCAAGACCCAAATGAATATTTTAAAAAAATTGAACTATCTATTAATTAGTATGGGATGAGGCCACACTAAGTGGATAGGTCTATGACAATGAACTTATCTTCCTGGCATAGACCTATCCTATAGAATATGGGATAGAAATCCTGAGTTAGAGTTATTGTGAGAGTGATATAATAGAGGTTTAAGCATTAACTTGGGATATTTTTTGTATTAGTGACTACGAATAGAGGGTCAATACAACATATAGATAAATGACATGGAGGAATGGAGAATAAGAGTCATGTATTTGGGCATAATTCATGTGGTTTAGGATGTGTCAATAATTAATAATTTCAAGTACATGTGACCATATTTAGATATCTACAATGTCACAACATAGTAAAGTAGCATAGCCATGAAATATAACACTATAAGGAACATAAAAAAGGGAAGATGTGTGTAATCAATCACATGTAACTCAACATGATAAATGTAAATTCTAATGTGTGTGTGTGTGTGTGTGTGTGTGTGCATGTGTGTGTTTGTGTGCGTGTTTGTGTGTGTGTGTGTGTGTGTGTGTGTGTGTGTGTGTGTGTGTGTGTGTGTGTGTGTGTGTGTGTGTGTGTGTGTGTGTGTGTGTGTAAGATATAATAATTTGAACTATGAATTATGATTCGTAAACTCTACATTGATTCAGTGCATAAAAAGTTTACCTTTGATACTTTTTTCAAATCACATAATTTCTTGAAATACTCAAGGAAACAAAACTAAATTTGAGCTTCTAATACATATTTGTCTCAAACCCTAAATTTCTCAATTTTTCATTGAAATTTCATATTTGACTACTTATTCATTCAATAATGATTAATAAATAGGATTAATCAAAATGTGGGAAAAGAATGCACAAATAAAATCAATTCACAACAAGCACGTGATAATGGAGTTCAATAATGCCTACATCTCTGGGTTCACTTATAGTATGAAATAGTCATTTACATGAATTTTAGTTACATGGACAACCCTCACAACTATCAAATGGATACTCTAAGACTACATACAAATTGGCAACAGACCTTCAGAAAGTCCTGAAACCCGCGGACAGACCTTCCACCTTACTATCATCAATGCAATCTCACAATCCTATGAATTTTAGCCAAAAATTATAAAAATTGGATTTAATAAAATCCAAAATAGGTATTTTAACATACCATTTAAATCATCTTAGAGTCTAGGACAAATCCATAGTTTACACCAAAGTTTGAAAAGCTCTCTAAGTCCTTCAAAACTTAGGATATATGCAAAATAGTCTCTATATTGGCCATTACACAATCTATAAAGCTTCACTTTGAGGCATAAAATGATCTAAAATATAGACACTTTGTATATGTCTAGAATTGTCTCTAGCTCTGGCTCTTAGCTCTTGACTCTTTGTCTCTAGCTCTGAGCTCTTTGGCTCTAGCTCTTCAGCTTTAGCTCTCAGCTCTTCAACTTCGACTCTTTAGCTCTACCATGAGAGCTTTGAGACTTTGAAATGAATTCACTAAATTCTAATTCTAATTTCCAATGATTTCCAAATAACCCCTCACCCCTTTATATACTTGTGGGAGGTCCACTTTTTTTCATTGGGATTATTATCCACAATTTTTTTTAATAAATTTCATAATTATCCTATACCTAATTTTTATGGGATTTTAAATTATCCATTTAAAATGGGGTGATAATTATTCCAAATATTAGATGGAGTATATTTATCCCCCTTTAATAAGGTGTAATTTAAAAATATTAATGACTTGGGTTGAGCCATATTACCATGTCACTTATTGCCACGTCATTGAGTTTGACCATAACTTTGACTAGTCATAACTTGCACTTACAAACTCCTTTGAATCATAAAATGTGACAAAAAGATATCAATGATATATGAATGATGGAACTAGTTTATAAACATTTCAATATCATCAATTTTTATAGTTTGACCAGTGTTGACTACCTATTGACCTACTTTGACTAGAACTTGGACTGGTTGCACAAGGAGTAAATGAGCTTTATCTTTAGAGTTATGCATACCATTGGAAAGATCTTGATGAGTTATATGTGATGGTAAAGGTTTGAGTCTAATTTGGTAACTTTTATGAAATGATATATAGATCATACCTCTCCATTGAGAAGGCTTTTGTTCTACCAAAAGCTGGTATCCACTAAAATGCTTATCAGTTCTGAAGATACTCTAATGGGTCTTATCTATTTACTCAAGTTATACAACTACACATACAATTCTTAGAACAACCAATTGATCACACCTTCCATAATCCCTCTAAAATTGTATGGCCATCAATAGCCTCTACATAGAACTAGGGTTTAGAATGTAATGACTTCCTCTATTGCACAGCTTCACAAGAGCCTCTACATAGATAAGCCTAGTGATCTCATCTATTGCATGACCTCAATGAGCCTCTAAACAGATATGAGATCCTATATTTCCATTAAAATGATACATGGTTCTCTATAACACATCAAATTATAGAACCCAAATCATAGCATATGATAAAATGGAAAAATCATATTATTCATAACTCAAATTGTAAAGGCTTAAAAGCAAGGCATGAGTTATACCAAATTCTGTAACTGCCAATAAAGATCACAACATTCAACAACTATATGCCCATTCTCACATATTTTAAGTGGTAAACTACCAAATACTACAACAATCACCAATGTAACTACAAGACAAGTTTGTTAATGTAAACAAAATACATTAATTGTAGTGATCATGTCATAATACACTGCCCAAACATGGGTCTTAATATGCTAAACAAATATAGAAACAATAAATAGTGTATAATATTTGGTATTGTAAAAATTGCCTAATAGGGTCTTACAAATACTTCCAATCACACACATAGATGCATCCTAAAATAGTAATTATTCTGAAACAAGTATTGTAGGAAAGTTGAATCCTACCCAATAACCTATGCAACTACTGTCAATTCTCCCAAGTTGATCAATGAGTTAAATTCCTTAATAATTAATAAGAAACTCATAAATTTGAAACTATAGATTCCAAAAATAGAGCTTTCCAAAACATAAGTATGAGAATTAAAAACTTTGCATGATAAACTTGTTTCAAAGTGTTCCCACCACAGTAGCTCCAAAATGCATGTATCAAATCATGGGTAAATTTCCTTTGTCAACATACAACAAGGATCCCAAAATTTTCTTTACAACATGAATTCATTATTAATCCACTAATCATGACATCATGAAATAAAGAAATTATTTACTAACCCTCTTTATCAAATTCTCCCATTTAGGGTATTCAATTTCTTTAGTGTATTTACTAATATCTGCATGGGTTAATTGAACAAAAACCTTATCAACAGGTTTATAAACCATTTTCTTCTTAGATTACTAGGATGGTGAGATGGTATGTTTGTGGGTTTTGGGACTTTTTGAAGGTCTGTTGCCAGTTTGTAAACATTCTTAGAGTATCCATTTGATAGTTGTGAGGGTTGGTCGTGTACTTGTAATTCATGAAAATGGATCGGTTCATATTATTAGTGAACCTGGAGATGTAGGCATTACAAAACTTTGTATCACATGGTTGTCATGAATTTATTTTATTTGTGTATTCTTTTTCTACATTTTGATTAATCTTGTTTAATAATCATTATTGAATGCATAATTATTCAAATATGAAATATTAATGAAAAATTGAGCACTTCAAGGTTTGAGACAACTATGTATTAAAAGGTGATATTTAGTTTCATTTCCTTGAGTGTTTTGAGAAATTATGTGATTTGAAAAAAGTATCTAAGGTTAACTTTTTATGCACTAAATCAGTGTAGAGTTTATGAATTAAGTTGGTATTAGAGTAGTTAGTGTGTTGGGCTAACTTCTATGTAGACATTGTTTTGAAACATCAAGTTTGATATCAGAACTAAGTTTGTGGGTAAATTTGTGATTTTATTATTTTATCTAAAGTTAGATATTTTAGAATAATAGATCCAATGTTGGATCAGATTTAGTTTTTACTGAATACCATTATCATTGTAATAATGCAATACCTATAATCTCAAGAGTAAAGTCAACAAGTGGTAAAGCAACAGTAGGAGTAGCAAATCAAGAGGATCCAATAGATCATTGATGCACTACAAGTAGAATTACAACAAGAATGTCAATAGAAGAAAAGGATGCATGGAGATTCAGAGACTGGTAGACATTATGCTTAACAAGGTCATATTGCTAAGTAATGCTAGATACTACATCTTAGTTAGGCTCCATTATCATTTAAAAGGCAAAATTAGGAGAGAGGCAAGGCACTAGCCATGTCTAGTAATGGTCAATTAAATTGACCAATAGTACCTCATCAAGTAACTTTAGAGTCTTTAATGTGACAATTGTTGCCCATAGAAATTCCAAAAATTATGCTATGCTCTGAGGAAACTCAAAGGTAGAACTGCACTGCTATTATTGAAGGGAATTTCATGTAGATCTATTTTAATTGGATTTTTGGAGCTAGTTATATTACTGAAGGTCTCGCATAATATCTATAAATAAGGACACTTCCATTACCCCACACTAAGACATTTAGAGGAGCTAATAGCATAGTACATGGGCATGTGACTCATTATAACATCCCACATTTTGGCATTAGATGGCTATTATTTGATCAAGTATCTTTTGACATAGTTCCAGGAGAAGCTAAGGAGATCACTTTGGGTAATTATTATCTCACATCTCAGCATGTCAAAAACACTACATCAAGAGAAGGAATCTAATTGATGACAAATCATACCTATGATATTCAGTTTGGGACAAGCCAAACTACAAAAGTACATTATGGTTATAGCAGTGATTTTTCTAATTCATATACTCCTAGTCCTATTAATGAGAATGATGTTGTAAGTCTAGAAGTAAATAATGCTCTGATTATTAATGTATCTTATGATGTACATATTGAAGATAAAAGTATGAAATCAACTCTTTTGGATATATTGACAATGTTAGGGATACTAAATGTGCTAACCCTAAACATTTATCAAGTTCATGTGATGATACATTTGAAAATCACACAAAGGGAATAGGTTCTAAGTTGCTAGCTAAAATGGGATTCAAAGTAAAAGGCCTTAGCATTTTTTGTCAAGGGATTGTTTAACCTATCCAAGTAGTAAAAAGACCACTCCATGCAGGATTAAGATATGGAGGTGAAGGACAAATGTCTCAAGAAGATGAGTTGAATGATTACTCAAGTAGTAATCTAGAACATTCCAAAGAGCTAGAAGAAGTACTCTCTAAAGATGAAATAGCTACATTGGATGAAGAATCTTCAAATTACTTGTCAAGGTATGTAAAGAAGAAATACTCAAAGGTATTTTTTGATTATGTACAAGAGAGTCCTAAAAGGAAGAGTAGGAAAACTATTAAAATGAGGTTGTCTAAAGAAGATAGGAAAATTTAGCAAAAACCTAAGGTAAAGGTTGTAACTGCATCTTTAGTCAAGTAGAATATAGAATCTTATCATACAGAGCCTGAGATAACATCAACAAAGGAGATGGTAATCAATGAGAAGCTGACATTTCAAAAATTGTCACCCTAGAAAGGTAAGCAACATTTCTTTAAAAGAATGATTTATAAGCATTCTAAGATAGAAGTTATTTTTGATAAAAATTATCAAAAGAATTTGATCTTAGAAGATCTTGTCAAAACCCTAGGTTTGGAAACTAAACCACATTTCCAACCCTATTCTTTGGATAGAATAGATGATGGTAATGGTGTACATGTAAGTAAAACATGTAAATTAGGGTTTGTAATTACCTCTAAATTTCTAAATGAAGTTGAATTAGATGTGATTCCACTATAGTTTAGTGGCATTATCCTAGGTAAACCTTATTTGTTTCTGAGAAAGGTAACTTTTTCCAAGAAGGAAAATCAATATAGCATTGTAAAAGACAGGATAGAATATCTCATATAAGCACATCGATAGTAAATATTATAGGAAAATGGTGCCTTCAGTGTTATTTTACTCATGTATGTTGTAGATAGGTACATTGTAGAGCAACATGAAGATGTCATGTGAAGCATCAAGAACAACCTGGAAGATAGGTTGTATATTTTAATCTATATATTTCAATATGTGAAAATATGTATGCATGTTTGTAAGACCTAAATATAGGCATTGTTTATAAATGTATAAGACCCAAGTATGGGCAATGTTTGTAATCATTATGTATAGTTACAGTATTTGTAAATACCGAAGAAGTGTAATGTTTGTAAAATTGTGTTGCTAGGTAAAATCCTAAGAGGGCAAATTGTAAAATGGTGGTTGTTATAACACTAGGTGATATGCAATAGTTTTATATTTGAAGAGATGATGAAATATCTTCAATGATCATCAGAGATAGAGCCATGAAAATATCCTTATATGGAATACCAAGTCTAGTATTATCTTTTTGAGGACAAAAAGCCTTCTTAGTGGGGAAGATTGATCTGGAGCTCAATTTAGAAAAGGTCTTAAAGAGATCAAAACTTACACCATTGCATAGGGCTCATTGAGACCTTTTCAATGGTATGTGGAATGTATAAAATGGAGCTCATATGCTCTTTATGCACTCGATCAAAAAATCTAGTCAAATTAGTCAAAATTGGTCAAAGTTGGTCAAACTACAAAAATTGACCATTATGAAATGATTCAAGAATAGTTCCAATGCATAAATCATCTTGAGAAGTTTTTGGATTAATTTGAATAAGTTGATTTTGAGCCCATATGTGTAAGATATCATGTATCAAAGATCAAATAGGGAAAGTAAAAAAAATTGGGTTTGGATGGAACATCCAGTTAGATGTCAAGAAGTGGTGAGTCGATGACAAGTGAAAAGTGGAGATTGGACCACATGGTGGGTCCTCAAGCCACCATGTGGCTTTCCACCATTTAATTATTTTATCATGGTCCAATTTTGACTATATTGTAATTAATTATTCTTAAATATTCCAAACAAACCATATAACTTACCATTTCCACGTGACACATCTACCTCACCACATAATTTCCACATACGTGCCATGTGACCCTATGTTTCATGTCACATTTCATATCCCAACATCCACGTGATACCACCCAATGTCCACACATCCACATGAAACCCACATACCACCACAATTCTTACAAACCCCATGAAATATATGTTTATGCCAAATACTTGGCATTGTTTACCATGAGTTTCATAGTATATGAATATCCAAATGCCACCCATGTTCCAAATGTGGGATAAAAGATATACCTTGCCCACCAAAAATAATAAATAAGAGTTTCAAACCCCTATCCTCTCATGTAAAAGGGATAAGACCCAACCGCTTAGGCTATGGGATCAAATGCTATATAAAGTGTTGAGACTTTGCATTTGATAATAAAACAAGCTAAGCATCTATTGTATAAGGCTAGAATTAGAGAGATTGGATGAATTGCAGAGGGTGCTAGAGGTAAAATTGGGAAAAAATCTAAAAGGGAATTATATTATTTTTTCCCAAGGAATAACTTTGCAGTTGATCACTTTTCAATTTAGAGACATTTGAAAGTATTTTTCAAGCATTTTTCCTAATACATTGATCAATATAGGACCTGGAGATGTAGGCCATCATGCTGAACTCCATTATCAATTGTGTGTTGAATGTCTTAAATTATTCTTGTTAACTTGATGTTTTGTAAGTCAAATTTTTAAATTATTCCATAGATTAATATTGTAAAGAAAAATTAAAATACGTAAGCATATTATTTCTTAAGTTTATGGATCAGAATGAGTTGAGTACAACACTGGCATGGCCCCTAGATATAAGAATGGCATGCATCCATGTATCATAGTAACCCATATGTATTGCATATCACTCATATATGTTCTGAAATGCATGTGCATATTAAAAATTATATGTAATCTACCAAATATTTCATGAATATTGTAAAATAAAAAATGTAAACTAGCAAACATGTCATGCTTAGGTCCCAATTTTAGTTTTTTGGATTTTTTTTATTTTTTTGAATTATTTTGAACAAATGCTTAGAATTGAAATAGATAATTCATCATATTCATCATATGGGTCTATTAAATTTCTATTTTTATCTCAATTTACATTTTTCAAAGGTTGTGCATACGTATTGCCTTTTCTTAAATTATTTTTTATCGATCATGTGTTATTTTTGCAATTATCCTTAAAGGATTACCTTTTTAGTTATCATTGATACCATCATGTGGAATATTTCATATATTTATTATAATAAATTTATATTCCAATTTAGTTTATCCATTGTAGCCTACATCTCTTCTAACCATTTATATCCCAATGTAATCCTTAATTGGTTGGCAGGGTCCTTCACCCATATGCATGTAGTAATGACTTTTGGTCCACAATAATTTGGTAGATTATAAAATTTGATTGATCCTTAAAAATATAGAGTTTTTTTTAATTAATTAATTTCATATCCCAACTATTATCATAATAAAATGTTACACATGCTTGTAAATTATATTTCATCAATCTGAATATGTCATCAAAAGTCACCCTCAATACATAATGTAATATTAAATATTTCTTGTCATAGACACTTAAGATTTCTATGTATTACATTTGTTTACTGAGGTTGGTTAGAACTTGATCATTTTCATTCTTGTTGTGTTTGGATGACCTTAAATATCCCTTCATTCTTAAAATTTTGAATTTTTTGTTGCAATGATACATAATTGCTAGTTCCATTCCCTATTATTCTATGATAATCATAATATGATTTCCCTCCCTTATATGATATAAATCTCATAGTTATATGTCTAATAATTGATAATGGAATCATTTTTTTATGAGGTAACATTTATAATAGGATTCTTGGTTTATACTAAATACTCATTACTTGTAATATTATGGAAGGTTTTGCATTTACAAACTCCACATTATTTAATAAATGGTTATCAAAACCTTTATTACGATGTTAAATGTAAAAGTGTTATTTGTCTCAAGTTATGCTTGATTTTATAAAGGTTTTCCTTGATGGTGCATTTATCATATGAGATTCATGGTGTGATACAACATTGTAGTAATTGGTTGCATTCTAATTGTGTTAATTATATAAAATTATTATCTTTCATTTGCCTTTGTAGACTATGCTTGAGTAGAACCTTTAAATTATCAATACTCTGTGTATATGAATTATCTCAATACTCTCCTAGACTGCTTGGTGTAAACATATTATGAGGAAAATAGTCATCTATATCAATAATATATAAATTTATCTCATATAAATGATCATTTATATCCTCTTCCATTTGATTATCATCGTCATCATTATAGTAATGATATGTGACTATGAAAGTTGGATTTTTTGAATTCACCAACAAGCGAAGTTCTAGAATTATCTATCTTTATTTATAATAGCTTGAGGTGGTTTCTTTGTTTCTTAATTAATGTTCATAACTATATCCTTATCACTTACTATAATTAATTCTTCAACCTCATATGTATGAATTTTATATATAGGGATAGGCTATGGTGGAGGTATTATAGAATACTTTAGTAAATGTGAATTACCCTCATTATTAATTTGCATCATTTTAAATTATTTAAAGGGATCATTTTTTTTGTGGAAAGTATACAAATATATATCATTCATGCATGAACTTCACACGTGTATTATTGTTGGTACTAATTTCATATGATGTATCCAAGTCAACCCAAAAGTAAATTGTAATGTAGATATTAGGAATTACCTAAAATAGTATAGAAAATGTCTTGGGTTATGGACCACACATCCAATGATATTAGTCCAAGTATCTAATGTGGAATTTTATCAAATATTTTTATGTTTTGATCTTATTTTTTAGTAGTATCCATATTGACACCCAAATGTTATAAGAAAGTTATGTTTCATATTTTAATTTTTGATCCATTATCTAACAATACATGTTTGAATACTTTACTTTCAATTTTAACCATGAACAAACGGACGTTTTTTTGTATTGTATGTTTTGTGTGGAAGTCATCATTTTCAAAGGAAATCAATTCTTCATTATACTTTAATGCATTCATAATGGAGGTAAAGTATACATGTTTTATATCATTTGGGAGAGTTGTCTCAAACAATGCCTCATATAGGATGTCCTTGTAAATAATTTATCTTTTCAATAATTCAAGGATAGAAATCTTAGCATGGGTGTATTTAAATTTATCAATAATACCCTTTGCTTTCATTGGATGGTGTATACACATAATATTTATAAATTGTATCATTTACTAACGTTTTCTCTCTTCCAAGAACCTGTCAATTTTTAATCTCTCTAAGTGAACATCTCAAATGGTCTACCAAAAAGTGCATGGTCAGACCATATGTGCTTCACAATATTTTTATTTAATTATTTCATGCATAAAACCACTATAATTACATAAAATCCACTACAAATCTTGTTTATCCAACTCGCCAAGAAAACAAACCTCATTTATCCATTTCACTAAGAATTTATCCTTTCAAAAAGCCCATAACTAAGCAAACACACTTTTTACTTACGAAGTCAACCTGGTCAACCTTGTTATGAAAGTTAAAGCACATGTTATAGAATTAAGTCAACTTGGCCAACCTAGTTTGAGGCCTGACAATAATTTTTTCTTAAAAATGGGTCATGTTGGCTGACATTGTCAGCTAAAATTATAGAAGGGTTAGGACCTTTCCATTGATATAAATACCATTTCTATTTCAATAAAATAGAGAGGAAAATTCATTTTCACATTATTACAACTCAAAACTTTGATACATCTACATTTAAAGGAGAAATTGCTTAGGATTTGTCATGGAGGGAAGATAGATTATCTTATGGGAAGCTTTGGATGCAAAGTAGGTATATTTTATCCTAAAGATTATTTCTATAGTGTGATCCTTACCAAACCATAATAATATCTTTAAAATCACCATTGGCCATCTCGATAGGTTTGTGAAAATGTAAGCATATATAACTTGTGTTATTTTATTTGATGGATATATATTGCATAAAGTAATAGGTTTTAAATATATAAATCTTTGCTTAGATTGTCTATATACATAAAACTTAGTATAACTATAGGGTCTTCTTTGTTTTCCGTCTTCCACCTTAGGTGATATATGATCGCATTTACCTACCATGATCCTTTGATTATTTTTCTGTGTTAAACCATCACCCTTATGCCACAAGCTTTGGTGAGAACTAAATTAGTTTTATTTTATGTATTAAAATGCCTAGCTAGGGTTATTAAATAGTGTTATTTGACTAGAGGCTTTGAAACCCTCTCTTTTAATATTATGTGATAATAGATCCCTTAGTTAGGTTTAACAGATCTAATTTGGTCATGTCTCTAATATATAAATTATCACAATAGATGTTAGTTGATTTCCTTCTCTGAGATTATATTTACTAGGTAGGATTAGTTGTAGATCTATGTTAATCTATTGCATACATTCTAGTGAAATTGAAATGAATCTAACCCTTGCATTTTTAATTTTTCATTTAAATTCAAATCAATCATTTTGGTCGACCTAGTTTTGTCTTCTATTTATAGGGTTATCATATATAGTAAACTAGGTCATGTTGGTCACCTAATGATTTTTTCTATTTATAGATCTAAGATCTACAATCAACTAAGTCACGTTGGTCAATCTAGTTTTGTCTTATAATTATAGGGTTTCATATCCAATAAACTAGATTTCACCAATCAACCTAATTATTTTTTGTGTTTTCATTTATAGTCAACTAGGTCAAGCTGGTCGACCTAGTTCATTTTTATAGACTTTATTTTTGAATTTTCATCCAACTAAGTTATGGTGGTCAACCTAGTCTTATTTTACTATGTTTAATTTTTAATATTTATACAAACTAATTCAACTTGGTATACCTTTTTTAACCTCTATATTTTTTCCTCTATAGGACTAAATCAAGTAGGGGCAACCTAGTCAATAGTCAAATCTTTGATACTCTCAATCAACCAATTAAGTCAATATGATTGACCTAGTTATATTGCTTAGGTTCATTTTAACTAGCTTTAAACTTCAATTTTATCAATTATCTCATTTTTTCACTTTTATTTTTTAGTAAAATTACTCAATATTTCAAATTTATACTCTCTTTTTGTATGTTTTTCAATTCTATAAATTATACCACACATTCAACCAAGTTGACCTGACCGACATAGTTACATATCTATTTTCCTTTCCAAAAACCTAAGTCAACCTGGTCAGCCTTATTTTTTGACCTATTTTTAAAATGGACTATGCCAACTAGTGTCAACCTTGTCATATTTTGTTTGCTCAACTAGATAAACTTGGCCAACCTTGTTCTATGCATTTTACTTTCAACATAATCAAGGTAATTCAATTTCTTTTTGTAGTAATTAATCTCATTTTTTATTTGAAAAGAGTTGGTTGCCTATTTATTTACTTTTTGAAATTGTAATTTAGTTTTTGACACTTGATTTTCACCTTTATTTTAACATTGTCTTAATTTCCATAAAAACTATGTATTGGTAATTTTAAAACTACTTAATCACTATTATGGAGGGATAAATGATACTCTATTTATGGTCCTTATCTATTATTTACATATAGCATAGTGTGAGAGGATTTGCCTAATACTCATAGCCATAGTTCATAGCTAAACATGGTCTTTAGTTTCCATGTACCTCATAGTATTTCAAAAATGCATAGGATTTATGTTTGTATTGAACCTTAGAAATCTAAGCATATGTTTGATCTTGTGGTGCAATGATTAGTGGTTATTACTAATAAGTTACTTCCTTCTTAACCTTAAAACTAAGTTTATCGGGATATGGTAATAATACTTCCTCTATAATCTCTAAAACATTGGTTCAACACTATCCAATAGACAAAAAAGTATCTTTGGGAGCCTACACCATCAAACAAAACCTTTTAGTACAATTTCCTGATTTTTTTTTAGAAGATTAGTTTTCATAGTAGTTAAAAATTACCTTTTCTTCTTGATGTTTGTTATTCAATATTGTATTGTAGAATGTATTGACCAACATTGATACATTTCTATGTTTTTTTTTTCAACTAGATCATCTAGAATAGACCTATTTGACTATGCATGAATAGACTAAGTTGATCAGGCTCAATTCAGTTATTTGTATTCTATCTATTTTATCTTTGTTTCCAAATTACATCATCTAGTTTACTATTAATTTTTTCCTAGATTTAACCAAGTCAACTAGCTCAGCCTAATCTACCTCTATCTTTTCTTGCCTATATAACTAAGTCAACCAACTCAACTTAGTAATATTTCAAAACTCTATCTTTTCCTACATGTAAAAATAATTTGACCTGCTCAACCTTGTAGGTTATCAAATCTCTATTTTTTCCTTGTCTTCCTAACTAGGTCAACCAAATCAACCCAATAGGTTTCCATATTATAATTTTTCCTTATTTACCCAATTAGGTTGACCAACTAAACCTAGTAGGTTTCCATATTATTATTTATCCATTTCTACCCAACTAGGTCAACCAACATAACCTATTAGGTTTCTAAACTATTATTTTTTTTGTCTGCTAAACTTGGTAAATCAGATTGATCCAGTAGGTTTCTAGACTATTATTTTTATATGTCTTCCCACCTAGGTTGACCAACTCAACCTAGTAGGTTTTTATACTTTTATTTTTTCTTAACCACCCAACTAAGTTGACCAAGTTGACCCTTTAGTTTTATATACTATTATTTCTCCCTATCTACCTAATTAGGTTGACCAACTTGACCTAGTAGGTTTATAGACTATTATTTTTCCTTGTATACCAAACTAGGTTGACCAGATTGACCCAATAGGTTTCCAAACTATTACTTTTCCCTATCTACCCAAATAAGCTGACCAACATGACCTAGTAGAGTTATAGACTATTACTTTTCCTTGTTTGTCCAATTAGGTTGGCCATCCCGACCCAATTTATTTTTAGCTTACTAATTCTATCTTTACCTTTCACCATGCAATACATTCTTTATGAAACTAAATAGAAAATCTAAATTAAATGATGAATTTAACTAACCCCCCAAAACATCCTCATTCTCACATTCATTATACTTCTAAAAAAAATCTATATGTATGTAATATTCATGTGGCCACTAGAACCAAAAACTATGTGTCACCTCCTTCCAAAACTTTGGATCTACTTAACTATCCTCTAAAAATTCCTATTGTCAAAGTTGAGCATAATCTCAAATATACTTCTAAAATGATACTTTTCATCAATGAAAACCTTCAACATAAAGGAAAGGATTCCATGATAATCTATAATTTCATGATGGGACCTTACCTTGATTTTCCACCTTCACCCACACAACATTTTTACATGCCACCATATGACTTATTTTATGACTATTTCTACTTCCATGCCTACTTTTTCTTTTATGCCTTCAATGTTTTTTACTATTTATTCCTTTCCCTTACCTATTATCTTAACTAGTATGTTTGGTATTTCTTCAAACAAGCCTACTCAAAGTGCCCATGTTCATACTCAAGTCAATGTTGCCTCCAGTACATCTCAATCCACTTATACTAGTAAAGCCACTATTAATACTAATCAAGTTCTATTACAAGCCATGAATCAAATGGATACTTTTTAAACTAATAATGGAAATCAAATGATGCAAATTTAGAACCAACTTTTTAAATTTAAAAATTATCCTTAACGCACTCAGTGGGGAATGTAAAATCCTAATCCCCCCTCTTCCTATTATAGATGCACAAGGTAACCTTATACCTCAACCCCCACTTCTTAACAAGGCTATCAAACATTTATAAAATGAACCCTTGGATACTCAAATTTAAAACATTGACATAAGTTGTATTTTTCCTACTATCACTTAAACAGATCCACTAATCCTACATTGCATTTTAAAACTTTCATAAACTTGTATACATATTGGATTAAACTTAATAACTTTACTTCCACCAAGCTCTTAGCTAAAACCTTCATAGGTGACACTTTGGATTGGTATAATCAACTCAAATCTCATACTATTTCTATTTTATAAAATTTAGTTAATGGATTGGTACATGAATTACAAACTAATGATCTTCCTAAAAATAACTTAGCTCACTTTAACAATGATAAATGAGCAGAATTTGAAACTACCTAAGTGCTCATTAAATGATGGAAATCCTTATCCAATAAATCTGAACATAACATGTTAGAATATAATCTTTTCCACTTATTCACTAATGTTATTCATCTTAAATTATAATATCAGTAAGGAATATATCTCCAAAATATTTTAAAGAATCCCTCAACCAAGCTAAACATCAATATTTTCTCATAATAAATTTTGAGCCTTCCAATCCTCTTGTTAAAACTCAAATTCTTATGAAATACAAAAACTGACATGCCACCAGTGCTGGTGTTATAGATACATGTGATTCCATACACATTATTCATGCTATTATCCTAAATGGTTCCAATGATGATACTTTTTCTCAACCACTTTCAAACAATGCTTTAATACAACCTGGTTCTATATTTTCCCAAGTGTATAATGTAGATTCTCCCAAACCTCTTTTCATGTGTTTAACCCTAAAAAGATATAGATTGGGTTTATGTAGGGTTAAAGGGGATAGAGATATCCTAAAGTAAAAGGTGATAAATTATCTCTATAAAATGCTAATTAGATGCCAAATTTATATATAACATATGTGGAATTCATTAAACTGAGATAAGATAAAAATAATAAGTACAATTATGCTAGATATGGAAATGGCAAAGAGATAATATACTTAAATATTTCTGATGTTAATAAAATTATGGATCTATAATAGGTATAAAGTATACTAGAATATGAATCTAGAATAGTTGATAGATTCTGGATTGGGTGTTTTTGTAGTTGTAAACACTAGTGTCAGCCTTGGATGGTTATATTGATGTTATTGTCTGAACCTAAGTAGGTGTCCTAAATAAAATACCTACTATAAAAGGATGCAACCACCTAGATGCTTATGGTTTTGTCTTCACCTTTGCTTTGGTGCATTCATATATGGGTCACGGACTGCCACTCCTAATGAAATTATAAAACCCTAGTTCTTCATTTTCATGGTAACCTTGGTGAAAAATGGTTTAGTATGCACACATTATTAAGCTAACCGCAAATACCCCTTTATTAATGATCACTATGTATATATCCAATACTCTAAAGTGGGCCTCAGATTGGTATAATTCTCCCCTATGTGTTGGCTTGTGTGTGAATCATTTAATATGTAAAAAATTAAGTATAATAATGACCTAGCTTGTAGCTTGGAAAATATAGTTCTTGAGATGCTCCTTCAATACTTAATACATATGTATGTGTTGTCCCTATGACTAATATTAAAATAGGAGAAAATAGGGAATCTTTGCTTTATCAAGTGCTTGATTGAGTGATTTGATAAGTTATCTTAGGTATTTTGAGTGTATAAGAGGTGAGGAATGAATGAGGGTTGATCTTGTATTTATATCAATCACTTTGGAGAAGTAACCTACATTAAATCACTTAGGCTAACCATTAGGATATGTTTCATTTGTGAATTGTATGAATTTAGGGCACAAGACACTTGCATATGAGTAGGATGCCCATTAACATAGGTGTTTGTCTTTGATGCTATTATCTAGGGAGCAGTAAAGTAGGTACATACTCAAAACTTGTAGAGGTGTAAATAATCATTTTTTAAACATTCTAGGCAAGATATAAGGTCTAAGACATCAAAATAAGACTATTCAAACCAAGAGATAGGTCAAGGGGCATAAGATAGAGTAGATGTGGGACTTATGAAAGTGGGAAAGGTCAAAAACTAAGAGGAAAAACCAAGGTTTGAGTTTTCCAAGTGTAGAAGACTAAGGTGTTATAATCCATAAACATCATCTACATTCCCCCCCCTTTAATCTAGTAATGTTATTGCTAGTTTAAAGGAAATGAATGCATACATGGATGTGCATAACACTCCTTGCCTTTACTTGAGTCAAACTTTAGTGATTTTTTACTGGCTGACCTATAACCAAGAGAATGTTACAATACATAATCATTGCATATAATATGGAATTAAAAGTATTGAAAAGATTGAAATTGAAAGAGCAAATTTAAGGAGTAGACATGTGTAATAATGTAACTACCTTGCCTATTGACAAGTTGATTTTAAAGATGTATTATTGTAAGGCTATAAAAATTATATTAGGATAAATATAAAAAATATATATGTAAATTTCATGTATCTAAGGATATATAGAGATATTTTAAGGTACATGCCCCTAATCTTGAAGAAAAGAGGGGTTACCACCTGATAATTGAGATTAGGTCAACTATGTAACCCAATCATGTTTATAACCTGGTGAGCATGAGTGAACAAAGTTAACTCGTGCTATTAAATTGGTAATACTGGATGATATAATCAAATCCAACTTGAAAATTTGGAAATATTGAGTGATTTAATCACCTCAACCATAGCAAAATAGAACCAACTAATGTAGTAGATTGACTCAATACAGTCCATAAAAGTACATCCTAGTGGGTGATGGTAATAACAAAGATTGTTTTGAAATTTGAAACTAATTTTGATTTTGAAATATTAGGTGCACATTACATATCATATGCACCTTAGATATGTCTCATGCTAAAATTGTGTATAACAATGGTACCACAATATAAAGTTCTATCACAACTATGAAACTAAATCATATAATTATGTGCTTTGGCCAATTCAAAAAATGTGTAAGTGTGGAGAACATGCTTCCAAAGTATTCCCCCACTATATATGGATAAATATAAAAATTTAAATAAATTTTAATGTGGAATACATGTCTCCAAAACATGCCCCCACTAAATTTGGAGATATTTAATATTGAAAAAGTGTGGAGAACATGCTTCCAAAGCATGCCCCTACTGAATCTAAAACTATGAATGTGTGGAATCCATGCCTATATGACATACCTCCACTAAATCTAAAAATTGATATAAGTGAAAAATATTGAATATGTGTGAATATCATGCTTCTAAAGCATGCCCCCATTGAATATGTAACTATGAATGTGTGGAGAACATGCTTCCAAAGCATGCCCCCACTAAATTTGAAAATTATACCAAATGTGAATAACATGCCTCTGTGACATGCCCCCATTGATATCCCCCCCTTTGAGGTAAGGTAACAATATGAAGTGGTATTTACCTCACCTCAAAGGTATAAAATAATTATATAATATGTGAATATAACCATGAAACATTGAAGTGTATAGAATAATGTTATCACATGAAGGCCTAAGATGCATGATAAATATCATGGAAATGATTAGATAGTAATAGTATAATCTTAATAAGGAAATAAAGCACACACACACACACAATATAACTCAAAATCACTTCAACATACAATGGTCCTAGGAGATCACAAACAAGGGGCATATTCAAATGCCACACAATCAAAAGGACATGACTTATTAAAATGTCTATAAAATCAAAGATGACTTATTCAAATGTCCATATAACAAACAATGACATATTTAACTATCAAATAAATCACACATATGAATGGGGGTCACAAATAAAAGAGAATATTAAAATATTTAAATAATCAAAACAATAAAAAGGTTAGGCACTCAAGGAAGTGTATAAAGGAAAGCATAAGCAACCAACATAAACATATCATAGTATCCCATGGATCCCATGTTTTAATAAAAAAAATCAAGTGCATATCATATCAAGTACCCTGTGAAAAATATAATCATGGATAAAGACCTGTGTAAGTACATATATGAGCTCAAAACATGATAATTTAAAGTAAATTAGAATGATATAACTCTAGAGTATCATGATCATATAGATGGATGCCCCCAATGCCTTAATGACATGAGTAAAAGGAAGGCCCAACATTTAAAACCATGTATTTGTGTATGCCTATATCACACTCAAGTATAAGCATGACACACATGTGTATTTAGAAGTAACTAATATGCCATGCATCAACATTGAACTAAGACATAGATGCCAATGATCTAATATAACATGTTTTATGCTAAAAAGTTTTTTAGAGTTTTGAATGTTTTTTTTATTTTTTCAGTATTTTTTGAATATTTAAAGAGTTCTTACCTAATATATTTACATATGTGGATGATGTTCATTTTACTATTTAAATGTTTTAATTCAAGTTTATAAAGGTGGTAAACACCTTTTCCCAACTTTTATGTAACTATGAATGGTCTCAACTAATTTGGTTTGAACTTTTTTACTTGTATTTTTTTATATTGGTATTCTTTCTATTTTTTTTAGTACCATTTCACCCATATATAAGTCACATGGCTAAACATTTTTGTTTTGTGATCATTTTACATAATCCTGAGAGACACATAAGTGCTAAGTATCCTATGTGTGTTTTGCACTCAACTTCTCTAACTGATGCAATCTCTTTTCATGGTATTCATTATCTTTGATAATGTATTCTAGAAAAACATGCAAAGATGGTGTCTTGAGTTCAATTGATAAAATGGCCTTTATATCATAGACTAAATAGTAAGGTGTAGCATAAGTAGGTGTGTAGACATTATTTCATTATTCCCATAAAACATATACCATCTACTGGTGCTAATTAGTGATGTATTGTTCAACTATTTTGCAAAGTATTTTGATAATTTTATTATTAGTTGTCTTTGCCTAGCTACTACCATGTGGGTAATAAGGTGTAGAAAACATATGATTAATTTTGTATTTAATGAAAAAGTGTTAAATTATATTATTTTTAAATGATGGTTAGTTATCATAAATAATAGTTAAACATATGCCAAAATGATAAATAATATTGGTCATCAAAAACTTGCATATGTCATCCCCTATGGTAAACTTGAGTGGAATGGATTCCACCCATTTTATGAAATATTATGTACTTATGATGATGGATTTGGGTTCACAAGTGGATACTATATTTAACTTTCCAATTAATTCAAAACTCCATAAGGAAAATTCCATGGTGAAACAATTGGTTGTAACTCATGTTAAACCCTGACCCATTATCCACAAGAACTCATTTTATCATTTTGTTGTAAATACACACCAGGATGTAGAGTGGCAAATAACTATTTATAATATGTTGAGATTGTAATCCTCTTTTTAAAATGGTATATAATTATTGATCCACTTTATGTAATTTAAGATAGATGACACATGTGGTGGTTTGACACTTCAAAGGAGTATGTTCTTATGCAATGCATCCAAAAGGACAACCTTGTAATGGGATGAAGGGAATAACAAATCCAAAAGTGAATTTTTGGTAGAAATATCCTTGTATTTAGGGTTAATATGGCATGGATAGGATAATTTTTTCATGCACTCCCTCTGGAATTTTGTAGTAACAAGTAAAAGCTCAGTGTAAACATTAGAATAAGGAGTATGTAGGAATGCAAGTTTGAAACCCCTTATAGATCAGATTGGTTTAATCAGGAATGAGATATAATAAGTAACAACCATTATAAGATATTGGAACATGAAATACTTAATATTTATATCCATATCTAACAAGATTTCAAAAAAGGGAAGATCTTATTCTTTACAATTTACAACACTGTTTTTAGGATTAATTGAAAAATATAATGTGTTTCAAAAAAAAAGAGAAAAAAATTAGAAATCCCTAATTGTCCTAGGGTTTGGAGTTAAAATATTGATTTCACCAAATGTTTGACCTTAAAAAGATCTATATTTGGGTTATCTAAGGTTAAAGAGGATAGAGATAGCCTAAAGTACAAGGGCAATACATTATATCTATAGCAAGATAATTAGATGATAAACTCATATATAACATATGTTGAATTCATTTAATTGAGATAAGATAAAAATAGTAAGTACAATTATGTTAGATATCAAAATGATAAAGAATCAATGTACTTACCTAGTTTTGTTGCCAATAAAATTATAGATCTAGAACAAGTAGAAAGTAGACTAGAAGAATATTCTAGTATAATCATTAAATTTTATATTGGGTGTTTCTAGAGTTATGGACACTAGCATTAGCCTTGGATAGTTATATTTATGCTATTATATTAACCTAACATAGGTGTCTTGTATGAAATACTTACTTAAAAAGGGTGCAACCACCTATATGCTTATGGGTTTGTCTTCGCCTTTACTCTGATGCATTCAAATCTAGGTCATGGACTATCATTCTTCATAAAATTGCAAAACCCTAGTTATTAAGCTTCATGGTAACCTTAGGTAAAAATGGGTTAGTGTACATATAATGTTGAGCTGACCCTAAATACCCCTCTGTTAATTAGCATTGCCTACATAGCCAATACTCTAAAGAGGGATTTATACTGATGTAGTTCTCCCTTGTGTGTTGCCTTGTTTGTGAATCACGTAATATGTGAAAAAGAAAGTAAAATGGTGACCTAACTTGTAAATTGTCAAATATATCTCTTGGGATAATCCTTAAATACTTTAAACTTATGTATGTGTTATCCCTATGAATGATATGAAAATAGGAGAAAGTAGGGAAGCTTTACTTTATTGAGTGTTTGATTGAGTGCTTTGATAAGTTGCCTTGGGTATTTTTGAGTGTATGTTAGGTGAGGAATGAATGAGTATTGATATTATATTTATATCAATCTCTTTATATAAGTAACTCATATTAAATCAATTAGGCCAACCATTTTTATATGTTTTATTTACAAAAATATGACTTCAGGGTACTTGATACTTGCATCAGAGCAAACCACCTACATCAATGTAGGTGTCTATCCATGACACTAGTATCCAAGGATAAATAAAATAGGTAAGACTTAGAACTTGCAGAGGTGGAATATAAGCATGTTTTAAGCATTTTGGTCAATATAGAAGGTCTAGGTCATCAACATAAAACTAGTTAGACTAAGAGATAGGCCAAGGGGAAAAAGATAGAGTTTATTTGAGACTTATAAAAGTAGGAAAGGTCCAAAAACTAAGAGTTAAAACAATGTTTTTATGTTTCCAAGTGTATTATATTGAGGTGTTATATAATCCATAAAAATCATCTAGACCATGGTGGGAATTTAAAAGCATCTTCCTAGGCCTTCACCATGAGATATTGACCTACTCACCATACCAAATATTGGTATGATTCACACAAATTTTGTTGATATCATAAAATTTGGGGTCAAACTCATGAGGCTTATTACCAATTAATAAAATTTTCCCTTGAATATATTCTTGGTCCTAATTTTGATCATAAAACCCTAATTCATGAGCATCAACAAGCTTATGAAGTGGCATCCAATGATAATGAAACCAAAAGTAAACATGATGCCATTAATCAAGATAAAACTCAAATTTATATTTAAAAGGATCTTATTCCTAATAATAAATCAAGTTATACTCAACCTCCTACTACCAACACTATCAAAACTTATGTCGATCATATTCTCTCACTAACAATGAGAATGTTGTCAATATGAACAATATGAGGAGAGTAGTTTATTATATCGATACATATCCACATTCTAACTATAATAATTTCCCAAATTTTTATATTGTTAAATATCCCTATCCATCTCATTTTACATAACTTGGGAATATGATAATGATTCTAACAAATCCAAAAACACAACCAAATCCTTCATCTAGTATCTCACATGTTTCTAATCAAATGACACATTTGGATACTCATTCATTTTCCATTGATAAAAATTATATTCCTCAATTATCATCAACTTCTCCTTAATTGGAATTACCTAAAACTCCAAATCAACCTACTTCTTTTATTTCTTCACCACTTATAAAATATTCAAAATAACCAAACATTGACCAAACTACAACACTAAAAACATTATCTAATTCAACCCAATTAGACACACTTTTCCAAACCACATCGGCTAATCCCCAATAAGATTTTCCTTATCAACATAAAATTTTATATAATTCCACTCCTCCAACATATTTGCTTCACCATTATGTACCTCTATCCAATACATTTCTAACTAGATATGATGAACGGGATATTGTAACAAAAAAATCTTGTCTCCCATCTCTAATTCATTTCCTAGAACTCAAGAAGACTTATCCTCATCATCGTAATCATCTAATGAAAATATTATTAAAAATTAACATCCCTCAACCTCCACCTATGAGGCAAGAAGCCACTTTGTCTAGGTATGAAGCTAATATTCTTCAACAATGCAAATAAATATATTTACACGTTGATTAAACTATATATAATTCTCTCTAACTCAAATTTCCTATTGCTTCAATGATTCTTGATAAAATATTATTATTTGGGGATCATCCTCCATTATTAATTAGTGTCTAAATTGGTGATATCCAAGTCAAGCATTTTTTTATTGATGAAGGTTTTGTCACTATTATTACCTCCCTTGACTTTATTAAAACACTTGGGTACTCTGAATATAATCTTAAATCTACCCAAAGTATGTGTCAAGGCTATGATTTCAGACAAATGTCTCATAGAGGTTATGTTTAGCTTCTTATCATGGTTCCTCCTATCATAATTCACATCAAAGTTGTGATATTTAATTTCCAATTATCATATAACATTTTACTCAGTTGATCTTGGATACTCTGCATTAGATTTGTAGCCTCATCAACATGTCAATGTGTCAAATTTACTTATAATAGTGTTATTTATAATATTCAAAGAGACACGAATGCTTGGAATTTTGAACAATTTTAGGAAAGTTATGTTTTTAAAATACCCACCCTTGAACATTTACATATCATTCCCTTTCATGAATCTCAATGATATAATTACCCTATCAACTCTACTAGAGATTATAAATTCCACTGCAAAATTGTGGCCAATATACCACTGAATATATTATATTTTGATGATGATGAACATGATGAGATCAATTTAAAAATAAAAACTTCAAATCTCTCCTCACATAATCACTTCATTACCTCCTTATTTATGACCTTGGTCTTGATAAAAACCAATCAATGAGATTATTGTTACTCTAACAAAGACTAAACTCTCCACTACTCTCTCTTCTTCAACTGATAAAATCATAAATGCTTGCACTATAAATCTTCATAATTATGATTATAATGATGGATATACATTATATGACCCATTTTCAACTATATTTTCTCAATCTAAAATTATAGACATACTTAGTTATTATTCTTATTTAAAACATTATTTTTATAGTATTAATTCTATTGACATAATTTTTTATCCTTTTATTGCACTTGAAATTATCTTTTTTGCACTTGATGTTCATAGGTCTAACAAGGAGTGCACACATGTTAATTCCTATCTAATCACTAGTAAGCCTCTTTAAAGTATGCTTCTTAATCTTTCCTTGATGGGACCATATCATTTCATTCTATTTTTTAATCCTTCAAGCATGATCCTTCCTAAGATGTTGGCCATATTATGCCAGCCACATTGAGATATCCTCTAATAACTGTTGAGCCTAGTCTAGACTATATTTTGAGTTTTCCTATTGATGGTGATGGCATATTACCTTTTCCTAAGATTCATCCTCCACCTATATAATGGTAACATGAGCCATATTATGAGTTCCATAAGATTGTAGTCATTAGGCCAAGGATTACCAAGCACATTAGATATTTCTAACCCAACAACAAGTTTCAGGTTCCATTCCTATTATAGATGGTCAATCTCATAGTTAACTACTCATAGATGAATTTTTTTTTTCACAAAATGAAAATGCTTTCCTCTGCTCATTACCAATATATTTGGTAATACATTGTTGCAATTTGTCCAAAGAAAACATAGTTTGTTTATAAGAACCTACCTCTACCTAAGATAATTCTAGAGTATATCCATAAACATGGGGATGTTTATTATCTATGGCATCAATGTGATACACATAATATGAATAGGTGTAGAGTTATAGAATAAAATTTTCATGATTTCCCACAACCTATGATGTCACATTCTCAGTAGTATACTTTAGGCCATTCATAGAAAAAGGCTCAGCCTTATTTACATCTACATTATTTTCATAGATCATATGCTTTTAGTCACACTATAACACCAATTCATCACATTGACTACCATCCATAGGATATGCCATATGTGACATCATATTTTTATAGTATCCCAAATTTATCCATAGAGATAGTGTGTAAGGAAGTCCTTGCATAACTCTCTACGAAGATGGATGAGACTTTAGACAAAGTTAGATTGAGTTAAAACATGATGTATTTGATATTATCGATGATTTATGTCATGAAATATTCCATTATTTTTTAACACATTATTGTTTTTCATCACATTATTATTCACATTTTCATATGATCTGGACTTGATATTTCACTACTACATTTATGATGAATTACTATTCTAATGATATTTCTCTTTCACATCTTCATAATTGCTTTAATTTTCCAAAACATAATTCTTATCTAAGTTTATTTTATCATTAGCACTTTTTTTCCTCCTATATTGGGATGATTTTTTCTTACATGGACATTTATGTTAGATCACTTGTTGAATAGTATAGTTATTCATGTGTTATGGCTCTTAGACCACACCCTACACTATCTTATTTTTCTTATGGTCAAATACGAAGCATATTTATCATTTTACCATTTATTACATGGATCTCTCATGATCCCCATTTCTCCCACATTTCTTCTTCCTCTTAATCACACATATGGTTAGTATTGATATTTCATATTTACTTGTGTTTAAATATAAGTATCTTGAAGCTGACATCATCTTTAAGTATTTATCTCTTGTAACCAAAGCATAATCTTATTTGTGTTCATCATCTATATCACTCATTTTTGGTTCTTTTGAATCCATATGGATGAAGAATATAAAATCCATAAAATCTAAAATTCATATCATTAAAACAAAAGGAATTAATGAAAGAGAAAAAATAAATATTTAAAATTCAAAATAACAATAAAAAATTTAATTTTTTGGCACATATCTTATTTTAGTTGAAGCTCAAACTCCATAGTTGGACTCATTATAAATTAAATGTCTATTAGGGTGTGGTAGGATAGTAGACTGGGATATGATGTCTCATTATTATATCTAGTGCCACCTATTTTCTCATGCAGGTACTTAATCTTTGTAGTATACTGACATATCTATAAGGGGCCTTGAAGAATGGGGAACACATCATGGTAAGGTATGCCCATTTTAATTTATATATATATATATAACCTTCATCATATGATATAGGTAATTTACTCATTATCCAACAGCTTTGTGTCTACTAGTAAGAATATATCATGTCTTTTTTATCCAACCAAAATCTTAGCACTTTCACATTTGCTTAGTATGTCTCATTTATACTAAGGATTGCTATAACACCTATGTAATAATTTTCACTCTATTTCTTTATAATATCATTCCTGATATTCCCCTTGATGAATATCACTTCATATTTGATCATACCTATTTGGTTATCCTTTTGGGAGTTGTAGTGTGAGACCTTGGATAGAACCAGCCCTTCCTCACAAAATTCTATTCTCTCCTATAAAAAATTCCCATTTTTTTACCTCATTGGTTATCCTTTTATAATTTATAATGTAAGACCTTAGATCGGACTAGGACTTCCTCAAAAAAGATCCTTTTTTCCTATACAAACTATGTGCCATGTTTTGTCATAAAATAACTATATTCATCTACATTATCAGTTAATATAAACCATAAGTTTGGTTTATCACTCTTATTTCAAATTCTATTTTCACGTATTTCATATCTCACTTATTTCCATATCTTTGTTTACATTGACATTTATTATTTGCATATCTTTGTTTATGTTATTACCTTACATTGATATTTTTTATTTTACATATATTTGTTTATGTTTTACCTTGAATTAATATTTATTATTTACATTATTTCATGTCTTATTATATTATATTAATATTTATTTTCATTATATTTTATTCACTTTTGACATCTCTCACATGTGTTATCTTTTAACAAACTTGGATTCACATTTTCATTTACTCATAATTCATCTTTTAATTTCTTTCTTTATCATTCTTTTATACCATGCATTTTTCACATTTGCTAGAAAATAATAACACATACATCATACATTTGCCCATAGCATATATAAATATCAACACATGTTCTAGAAAGAAAATAAATATATCTATAACATCCATGAGTAATAAAAATAACATATATATATATATATATATATATATATATATATATGGCTCAAAATGTCTAATACAATATAAAATGATATAATCATATTAAAATAAATAGCTTTATAGATGTGGTCTACCCTATTTATCTAGTGGTATATGGGACACACTACATAAAATCTTGTGAATACCCTATACGAATAGTCCATTAAAGTGAATCTATTTGTGACCATAGTCTATCCACCTATCCTTATAGATAGACCACATATCCCTGCACCTGTGCTAAATATATAACTATCTCTAATGTGTGGCTCACTCCAAAACTAGTGACTACCATGTTCTTAACTCCCCATCACCCACTCCTAATGGTAGTGCTACATTTGTACCCTCAAACATTCTTTTCAACTCTTGATCCACCTCACTAACCAATTGAAACTAAATATTGTAAGTAGATGTTGGAGGCACCATGAGATCAATCATCTATGTAGTATCATGTTGAGGTATCATGCCATCAAATATATCATAATGGTCTCTCAACCATAGTCACCCATCTGGTCTCTCAAATATATCTACAAAATGTAAAACAAAATTACATTAGATATAATATATATATATATATATATATCCAAAATTGTCTATCTATCATGTGTGTGTGTGTGTATTATCAAAAATTAATAAAACATAACTTACTTACCAATATAAGGTCCATTAACTTGACCATCAAGTACATCCTATGAAGCATGGATCTATAGTGGTGTGAAACCTCTATAATGTTCAATCTAAATAACATAAGCATGATGTGGTCCACTATGAATCTAACTCATGACCAAATAACTCAACATAGGTTGTGTTGGTGTATCTATGGGATGGTGCATGTGGTTGTGGGTGTGGCTATATATTTGGTTTCACTGGAGTGTGCCTCTATCTCCATCACCATGGTGGTCATTTTAATATATGCAATTATGTAACAATATCTAAATCTCCTCCTCCTCCAACCACTAATGGATCCCTTCATTATCACTAGTATCATCATCTCACAAGACTTGGTTGGCATGGTCATATGATGGGAACATCTATTGGTAATGTCATAACTCTCATAACATGATTTTCCCTTACATTTCATGCCTAAAGCACTAAAACTACTATATGATTTATTGGGTGTGTCAACCTAAAATTTCTTAGTAAGCGAGGCATTAGATGTGGATCTACCCATTAATAATAGTACATTGTAATCCACTCATGAACCTATGCCTAAAAATTACTTGGACATGAAGGCCAAGTATATGTTGTGCCCTAATACAATTGCCAAGTAATATATCCTTCTATTATCATCAGCAAAGTAAGGTGATGTGATATAACATGTAACATTGATCTTGTGTCCATCACCACACATGCAAAAACTCAACATCTACCACATGCATCAATCCCATAAGTTGATACATCAAAAATATCTCATAAATACAACTAATAAATAATATAAAGAGGCCCATCATCATCTTCCCCCATAATAGAATAATATAAAAATTATGCACTAAATACACCCAAATCATAGATCCAAAGTCATATATCATTCCCTACTCTAACATGGACTCATAAAACACAACAATATATAGTGGGACCTTCCCATCTGACTTGTGAAAAATCACATAAGTTATCATAAGTCTAATAATGTCCTTTTGGACATCCATAATAGATAACACACATACATTAAATAGGTACACTCATAAGCTATCCTAAGTATATCTCTTAGATCTAATCTCCCATAAGGCTAAGGTTCATTTCTCTACATATGTCTCTAGTGTATTGCACACCACATATGTACCTATAATTATAATACCCATCAATACATGGACATACTCTAGGATGATACCCACCTCAATGGTATCCCCATCCACCACCCACCTAAAATTTTTATTTAGTGACTCTCACGTTATTAATAACATGGCAACTAACTCCACACTAAGTAAAATATGTCACATATCCATAATACCACCAAAACCCATGCATTCAATTACAATCTATCTATATTAGTAAATATATCAAGAAGATCAAGGAGACAAACCACATATACTAATCTCCAAAGTCTTTGTCACATATGAGAAATATCAAACAATAAAGCATGTATCAACTCTTTATCCCAAATAATAATCAAACATAATTTAAAAACCAAAAATTTAAGAAATTTATATACTTGATTCCTTCATCAACCTAATTTGTCTTTTATTTCATCATTCTTAATGAAGTCAACCATGTACTCTACTACATTAACCACTCCTATTTTTCTACTAAGTTAACCCAACACTATGAAGTCAGCCACTTGACTTAACATAGTCAACCAGATGGTACACATTCAGCCACTTGAAATACTAGGTTGGTCACCTTACCAACTATGTCGACCATCTTAAAACTAACATGGTCATCCACATCATAAATTATTAATCACACTTCATCATTCTAACTAGGTCAGCCACCTTACCAATTAAGTTGGCCATCCTAAAACTAGCTCAATCATCCAAATCATACATTGTCAACCACCCTTCTTGATTCCAACTAAGTCCTTCACCTTACCAAGTAAGTCAATCATCCTAAAACTAATGTCATGAGATACATAATACATTTTTGGTCACCCTTCCTTATCAAACTAGGTCGGCCACATTACTAACTAATTTGGCCATCCTACACTAATGAATTTGGCCATGATGTACATCATTGGCTACCCTTGGTCATTTCAAATAGGTCAGCCACCTTAAACATTGTCACCCACTCTAATTTATACATATATCATCCAACTAATACATAGTCAAACACTTACTGAAACCTTCCCAACTCAACTAAGTCATCTAGGCCAACCCCATTCAATTTGTATGATAATTTTTAACTAGTTCATCATTAAAGCCATAGACTTAAATTTTCACCCTTTAACTTCTATGCATTGTTTGTGGTAATTTTTACTCTATTAATAATTTTTTTGTGTAAATTCCATTATACATATTTTCCCCGACATCTAATTTTCCAAACTTAGTTCATTTTTACACCAAAATTCTAAAAATTAGTATTAAATAACCCCATACCTAAACTATTCTAATAATAGTAGTGACATGACCTCCAACTCCTATTTCCCCTTGCATATGGGCTATCATCTCTAATGTCACTAATTTTGGTCACATAAAGCTCTATTTTCCAAAATTATAAAATGTAAAAATGAATAGTTAATTACCCTTTTATAATAAAATTTTGAATCTTTTAACCTTGTAATTATTTACCAAAAACTTTTGTATTTTTCTCATAACTTTGATTTTGTAAACTCTTTTGACAAAATGACTAAAGTTTTGGAATCCTTGTTAAGCATAGAATATACTGAGAGGGGGGGTGAATCAGTATATTATATATCTTATAAAACTTTCCCTTTATCAAATTCCACTTAATCAAACATTCAAGATATGCAATAAAACTTAAACAATAAACATCCCAAAAGATAGAGAGAGACACAAGATATAACGTGGAAACCCAATGTGGGAAAAACCATAGAGAATCAATCTCAAATATATTCATGAGAACAAACCCATAGGAGCACCATACCCCTTTGCCAAGTACAAACCTCAGCTACAATTCGTGAGCACCAACCCACAAGAGCTTCAAACCCCTTTGTCGAGCACCAACCCAGAACCTATTCGTGAGCACCAACCCATAGGAGCACCAACCCCTTTGATGAGCACCAACCTAGCAACAATTTGTGAGCACTAACCCACAAGAGCACTAACCCCTTTGTGTATACCACACACCTATCTCTCAATGTTGCTATCTCAACAAATGATAGATCAATACAACATCTTCTTCCTCTCTCTCACCTTTGCTCTTCTAAGCTAGATATAATAAATACAAATCATATTCATCTCTCACAATTGCTCTTCTAAGCTAGATATTACAATATCAAATCAACCTCTCACTTCCATATTACAAATGGCTTCTCAAGCCTTTATTTATAGCTTTCCAAATGACCTTTGGCCTTCCCCCTTTGTGACCCTTCAATCCTCATGGAAAATGGTACCAATCTTGGATGACCCTTCATATTCAAGCCTTTGAAAATTCATGTGGTGACCCTTCATGACCAAAAATGTCCTTCCCACTTTTGTCCTTATCTTTGGTGACTTTTCGTATTCCTTAAAGTGTCCCTTCATGAGAAATTTGCCCTTACTCTTTTGTCTTCACTTGGTGACTCTTGGTATTCCCCAAGATGACTCTTCATGGGAAAATACGTCCCATCCTTCTTTTGTCTTTACCCCGTGGCTCTTCGACTTCTCCATGGGCCCTTCTTTTGTCTCATATGCAACCAAAAATATATTCGTTAATATTAAATAAATATTAACTCATATTAGCCAAGATATATTTATTACAAACAACATTAAATGCAATGGGGCCTTTATCACCAATAATACTAAACCTTTGACATCAATGACAATATTTCAAACAATCTCCCCCTTTGTCATTGATGATAACCTCAATCCTGAAATTGCCGCATCTTGTCACCTGCACATACTATCATCTAAAAACATACAATAACTCCCCCTTACTATAGCAACCTGTACCTATTCCCTGTACCTATTTTTTGCACCTGTACCTATACATGTTATTCTCCCCCTTTGACATCAATGGCAAAGGGCCTACCTGGAGCTAACACTTAGCTCCCCCTTACTTGATGCTGAACATCAATGGCAGGAAGTAATAGAAATTACTTCCAACTCCTCTCACTAATCTTTGAGAAGATATCTGATTTTACCTATCCTTTGAGAATTTGCAGTCAACTCATTTGAATATTTCCTTCTGTATGAAACTTTAAGGTGTATCCTTGATCACATATTTGCCTTACACTCAATAGATTATGCTTATAAAACATTCTTAGTCTTGGTTCTACCATTATCCAAAAATAAAGTACCTTTTCTGGCTATCTTGGTAGTGGTTTTATCTCTGAATCTCACTATACCACCATTGATCTTCTTTACTCTTATCTCCTGTCATATGCCTTGAACATCCACTATCAACGAACCATGGCTGATCTTTATCTCTTACATGCAAATCTGTTTGCACCAACATAGAATCTTCAGGTTGTTTCTTCTACCATGAACACGACTGAACCTTCTTCCTGATGAATGGAGCTTTGAAACTTTGATCCTTATTGATTGAATCTACATGAGTATCCTTTTCTTTCTCTTTGAAATTGTTAGCTCTTTTTCAACATTCTAATTTCTTATGACCATAATTATTTGAAACACTGCATATGCAAGAATCATTCTAATAGCCTCAAACCATAATACTGATGCAAAATTTTCTTCAAAAATATATTCCCTCGAAAGATATACAAATTAATCTATCAACTCACCTTCTTGTCATGCAAAATATCCAAGACCCAATAGCATCCACCATGCTTCAATTTTCTTAAAAGTGTCTCCTTGAAGCCTAGAAGAGACACCCCCACACAAAAGGGTCCTAGAAACAAATATCAAGAGATTCCCACATCTCCTCTGTTTCTTCCTTGATCTTCTTATGTTTTTCTTTTAGAATCTATTTAAGCATGTCTAACCTTTTAACCCTACTAACCTTATCATTTATGATGTTTTTCATCTTCTCAACTTTTGCAACTATCTTATCTTGACAAAACTCATGCTCAAATGTAACAATAGATTTTGCATAATCTTTCTTATTTGATTCTTTATCTACTATAACAAGTAATTCATTTTCATTCTTGAACTCAACCTGATCAACCTTTACTACTTTAAGTCTCCAAACCTGAATTTATCTTTTCTCATATTTTCTAGAGGCTCTATATCCTTTGACATACCTTGAATATCTCTTTACTTTCTTTTGGCATAATCTAGCAATATGGCCAACCTCATGACAACAAAAGCAAACAATATTTCTCGTACCTTCTTTTTGAATGTGACCAAGATATCCCTTTGACTAATTGCTTCTCCTCATACAGTCTCTTGCCCTATGACCAACATGATGACAAACAAAACAACGGCCATGAAAAGAATTTGAAAACTTGAAAGCATTGGGCTGCCTAATCGACTTCTTTGATTTTCCTTCAAAACTTGCATCCTTCTTTCCTTGGACTAATATTTCATGATCTTTCTCAACCTTGATTATAAACTTCTCATGATTATCCTTTAAAGAATCTAACTCAACCTTCAACTGATTACACTCTTCTTCTTTTGATGTTAAAATTGAAGTTGCAGCCTCTAACTGATTCTTAAGATCCTGAATAAATATCTTATTTTCTTTTACTTCTATAGCCAACTTAGAATCCAAGATACACACCTTTTCCTTAAGAGCCTCAACCATAGATTTCAATTCTTGATTCTCCTTCTTTATCTGCTTGGCCATCTTATGCTTTTCTTTGATCTACCTTCAAGCTGTTAAACCCTTTCTAAAGGAACCTGCTCTGATACCAATTATTAAGCACAGAATATACTGAGAGGGGGGGTGAATCAGTATATTATATATCGTATAAAACTTTCCCTTTATCAAATTCCACTTAATCAAACATTCAAGATATGAAATAAAACTCAAATAATAAACATCACACAAGATAGATAGAGACACCAGTTATAACGTGGAAAGCCAATGTGGGAAAAACCATGGAGAATCAATCTGAAAAATATTCATGAGAACAAACCCACAAGAGCACCATACCCCTTTACCAAGTACAAACCTCAGCTACAATTCGTGAGCACCAACCCACAAGAGCTTCAAACCCCTTTGCCGAGCACCAACCCAGCACCTATTCATGAGCACCAACCCACAGGAGCACCAACCCCTTTGTCGAGCACCAACCTAGAAATAATTCATGAGCACCAACCCACAGGAGCTTCAAACCCCTTTGCCAAGCACCAACCCATCACCTATTCGTGAACACCAACCCATAGGAGCACCAACCCCTTTGCTGAGCACAAACCCAGCAACAATTTGTGAGCTCCAACCCACAGGAGCACTAACCCCTTTGTCGAGCACCAACCCACAGGAGCACTAACCCCTTTGTGTATACCACACACCTATCTCTCAATGTTGTTATCTCAATAAATGATAGATCAATACAACATCTCCTTCCTCTCTCTCACCTTTGCTCTTCTAAGCTAGATATAACAAATACAAATCATATTAGTCTCTCACAATTGCTCTTCTAAGTTAGATATTACAATATCAAATCAACCTCTCACTTCCATATTACAAATGGCTCCTCAAGCCTTTATTTATAGCTTTCCAAATGACCTTTGGCCTTCCCCCTTTGTGACCCTTCAATCCTCATGGAAAATGGTACCAATCTTAGATGACCCTTCATATTCAAGCCTTTGAAAAGTCATGCAGTGACCCTTCATGACCAAAAACGTCCTTCCCACTTTTGTCCTTATCTTTGGTGACTTTTCGTATTCCTTAAAGTGTCCCTTCATGATAAATTTGCCCTTACTCTTTTGTCTTCACTTGGTGACTCTTGGTATTCCCCAAGATGACTCTTCATGGGAAAATACGTCCCATCCTTCTTTTGTCTTTACCCCATGGCTCTTCGACTTCTCCATGGGCCCTTCTTTTGTCTCATATGTAACCAAAAATATATTCGTTAATATTAAATAAATATTAACTCATATTAGCCAAGATATATTTATTACAAACAACATTAAATGCAATGGGGCCTTTATCACCAATAATACTAAACCTTTGACATCAATGACAATATTTCCAACAATCCTAAAAAAGTAGAGAACTTTTTAGTGTTAACCACATATTTTTGTAAAAGTTTCAAATTTTATCTTATTTTTCAAGATCTTATTATTCACACTAATGTCTCTTCCATCTACTTCTCACATAGCTCTTATTTCATAGTAATAAGTTAAGTGAAGGTAAAAATTTATAAATTATTTACTTTGATTTATTTTATGCTTTATACTATATTTTTTTAGTTTATCATTGTGCATTTCTATGTTATTTCTCGAAGTACCATCCCATGTTACACTCATGTGACATGTGATGAGAATGGAGTAGGGCATATGTATACACATGATATTTTTAAACTCTATCATTTAGTGATGATTTTTGTCTTGTAGGAACCTATCAAGTTTCAATCTCTCTAAGTGTACACCTCAAATAGTGTATTAAGAAAGGGGTGAGAAAACCATTAGTTTTTCTCAATATTTTTGGTTAATTTTATCATACATAAAATCATTATCATTACTTAAAACCCACTATAAATCTTGCTTATCCAACTCCCCAGGTAAACAAACCCCATTTATCCATTTCCCTACACATTCTCCTTTAAAATATCCCCTAGCTAAGAAAACACCTTTTTTCATACTAAGTTAGTCTGGTTGACTCTATTATAAAAGTTAAAGTACATGTTATATAACTAAGTTGGCCCAATTGACCTAGGTTGAGGCCTAACAGTAATTTTTATTAAAACAAGGTCATGTTAACCAACCTTTTTAACTAAAATTATGAAAGGGTTAGGACCTATCCAATTCTATAAATACCATTTCCATTTTAATCTAATAGAGAGGAACATTATTCATTTTTGCGTTATTATATCTCATGATTATGCTACATCTACATTTGAAAGAGCCATTACTCGGGGTTTGTCTTAGAGGTAGGATATTTTATCTTGTGGGAAGCCTTGGATGTAAAGTAGGAGTCTTTAAGCTTAGAGCTTATTTTTATAGTGTGATCCTTATAAAGCCATAATAATATTTTATAAATCACCATTGGTCAAGGGAGGGATTGAGACTCGATAGGTTCATCCAAAGGTAAGTATCTTAAACTTTGGTCATTTCATTTGATAGATATATATTTTATAAAATAATAGGTTTTTAATGTATAAATCCTTACTTAGATTACCTCTATACTTAAACTTAGTATATCTATAGGGTCTTATTTTCTTTCCATCTTCCACCTTAGATGATCTAGACCCCCATTTTCCTACCATGATACCTTGATTATGTTTTTGTGTGAATTCATCCCCCTTTATGCCAAAATATTTGGTGAACATTAGATTAGTTTTATTTAATGTATTATAAGACATAGCTAGGGTTATTTCATAATTTTATTTTACTACAGACTTTTTAATCCTCTCTTTTAGTGTTATGTGATAATAGATCCCTTGGTAAGGTTTAGTAGATCTGATTTTTCCATGCCCTTGATATATAAAGTATCATAATATATGTTAGTTAATTACCTTATCTGATCTTGGATTTAATAAGTAGGATAATTTGTAGATATATCTTAATGTTTTGCATACATATGATACTATAGGTGGTGGAGGGGGATGAGGAGGAACATCCTGACTACTTGTATTTTATTTTTCATGGTGGGCCACCCTACCTATTCTATTAGTGGTAGAATGTACCATGGAATCCAATATAATCCTATAGAAAATAATGGGGGTAGGATAGTAGCTGACACAACTTTGAGTTTTTATGGGATGAATAATAAAGGGATTCATGAATGTCTTTTGGTGCCTAGTGAAAATAGGAATAAACTCATATTGAATATTATAACAATGTGAAGTAATAAAGGATAAATATTATTCCTTAGTAATTTCAGCCTTAATATTTCACCTAGATTTGATCCAAGAATTAAATAATTGTTACAAATTTTACATAGCAAAGGAAATAAACATGTAATGATTTTTCTCATATATTGAGTTAGAAAATAAAAATTATGTATATCCTTTATAGCCATGTATATTTTTTTTAAGAGGTAAAATTAGAAATTTTGTTTAAAAATTATATTTAAATACAAAAATTTTAAACCCTATAAAGAAGGATGAAACACTAAGGGAAACCGAGTGTTTGACATGCTCACTATATAAATGGGTGACCAATATGTTTACCTTATTTTTTATTTATTTTTTTATATAAGATAAAATTTTATAACTATTCAAATTGTATAATATATTAAAATAAAATAATTATTTAATGCTAAAGTGTAATACAATTGTATAATTATACTTTACTACAAATAGAAAATAACTTAAGGAATTAAAATAATTAGTGTGTCACTATGTAGGTTTGAGACTAAATGCAAGTAACAAAAGAGCTATAAGTAGAATATGAGCCACTCAGATCATGAACTAGGTATGTATAACCACCTAGATAAACTCATTAGACTATACATACCTACACTAGATTATAGTTTTTTTATCTACTAGATTCATTCATATAGATTGTGCCTTTATATTTCAACACTAATTGTTGTTCCTACTTTTAATACTTCTCTATGTGCAATATCAAGGGCTCACTTTATGTGCACTATCCAAAAACATGTTTCTTTTTATTTAAAACCCTTGGTCCACTTTTAAAACTAGGTTTTAGGCCTCTAAAGGGGGAATAATGTGGGTTGATCTTACCTCAACCACTCCCTAATGAATAGTATATCACTACTGATCTATCTAATACTCTAAATAGGGAATTAAAATGACATGTATTTATATACATTAGGTGTATGTGCACAATGGTGTTCCTTTTATGAATACAACCTATAATCTAGCTTTCAACACATGAAATATGGAAAATGTATCTTGTATTAAGTGATTCAAACTTAGATGGGCCCTGATCCTTATGATTGATATCTAAATTAGGAAGTTTAGGGTGGTCCATTTGAATGTGCAAGTGTTATAATAGGCTTGATTTGAAATACTAGG
Organism: Torreya grandis; assembly: GCA_037957365.1. Lineage (NCBI taxonomy): Eukaryota > Viridiplantae > Streptophyta > Pinopsida > Cupressales > Taxaceae > Torreya > Torreya grandis. The sequence goes on along the minus strand of JARHVA010002958.1, from coordinate 655,564 downwards.
TGATCCAATAGCTTTAGACCTATTGTGTGTTTATATGGGGCTATTTTTGTGATTTATCATGCCATCAACATGAAAAATGTAAAATCTGTTAGGGTGTGGAGCTAAAAACTTCACCAAGGAGCATTCATTATCAGGTTTGGGTCTACACAAACACCGGCGTCGGTCAGGAGCGATCGACGTCAGTCACAGGCAGTTGCAGAGACGCCGACGTCGGCAGAGAATCGGCCGACGGCGGTCACAGACAAGCAGCAAGAACCGACGTCGATTACCTGCGTGTCCAGAAAGCTATTTCCGTGGACAGAAGCGAGTGTTTGCATGATAAGTTTGAGTTGTGGACTCAAGCTTGTGTCTCTATTATTAGCATTACTATTTTTAGAGCCCTTGTTTAAGTGGTTTAACTATTTGTTGGAAGTACATGCTCAAGTCTCCTAATTCTATATGAAGAATTAGATCTTCCTAGCTTTGTAGTTGAATTGTAGAAGAATTCATTGTGTGTGAAGAACAGTACAAAATTGAATCAATCCAGGCTTGTTGGAGTTGATTGTTCTTGAGAGAGATAGCTCTTGAGGAATAGAGATCTATTGAGAGATCTCTACATCTAGGAGACGTGTGGAAGAAAGAAGCTTTCTTCAATTGTATTCCTTTTGTAAAGAGTTTGTTAATACAAGTTTTCAAGGTGTTTTCTTGTATCTCTTGTTCTTGCTATTATCATTCTAATTACTTGTCAATCTGATTTAATTCCACATTTATTGCTGTCACAATTGTAATCTATTATTGGTTTGATCCCCCAACAAGTGGTATCAGAGACTTGGTTACAGGTTTAGAGCTTGATAATCGGTATCAAAGTTCAGGTTCACTAACAGGTGGTTCAGATCTGTGTAGTGTGTATTGATTACAGGTGCTCACAGGGGTTTCCACAGGGATTTCTGTTTGAATGGGAGAAGCAATGGCAGATGAAAGTAAATTAAGAATGAAAAATTTCAATGGCAAAAATTACCAACACTGGAGAATGCAGATAGAGGACTCTCTGTATCAGAAAGATCTCTACTTACCGTTAGGAGGTATTGCAAAGAAGCCCAAAGACATGGAGGATGAAGAATGGGAAGTTCTTGACAGAAAGTCTTTGTGTTCTATAAGACTGAGCCTAGCATCCACTGTGATAGCCAATTTATCATAGGCAAAGTCTACGGTAGAGTTGATGACTATGCTAGCAAATTTGTATGAAAAACCCTCAGCTTCCAATAAGGTATATCTTATGAAGCAGTTATTTAATTTGCATATGAATGAAGGTGGATCTGTTTCTACTCATCTGAATGATTTCAATGGTATTGTGAATCAATTAAGTTTAGTGAATATAGTGTTTGATGATGAGATAAAAGCTCTTTTGATATTATGTTCTTTGCCTGAAAGCTGGCATGGCTTAGTAATGGCAGTAAGTAATACTGCATCTGCATCAAATATTTTGAAAGTAGAGGATGTTGTTAGTGTTATCTTAAATGAGGAAATACGCAGGAAAAGCATAGAAGAGGCATCCAGGAATGCTTTAAGTTTTGAGAGTAGGGGAAGGCAGAAAGAGAAGAGCAAGAAAGGCAGAGCAAGATCCAAATCAAAGGGGAAAGGCAGATCTAAATCCAGAAATGGCAAGAAGCCACAATGCTGGAATTGTGGAAAGATGGGGCACATAAGCAGAGATTATTGGTCAAATCCCAAGGAGGACAACCAGCACGAAGGAAAGGAAGAAGCCAAGATTGCAGGTATTGCACAGGATGCTTTAATTTTCTCTCTGCATAATAATATAGAATCTTGGGTATTAGATTCTGGTGCATCTTTTCATGCTACTCCTAACAGAGAATATTTCAGTGACTATATCCATGGAGATTTTGGAATAGTGTATCTAGGGGATGATGAGCCCTGTAAAATAATTGGCAAAGGTAAAGTGCAGATGAAGATGCAAAATAGCAACACATGGGTGTTGAGAGATTTGATGCATGTTCCTAGCTTGAAGAGAAATTTGATTTCTGCAGGAAAGTTAGGGGATGAGGGTTGTACAGTAACTCTCACAACAGAATCTTGGAAGGTGACCAAGGGTGCACTTGTTATGGCCAGAGGTAAGAGAGAAGGTACTCTCTATCTGTGTAATTGTGTTACTAACAAATCTCCTTCTGTATTATCTACTTCAGATGTGGATGCTAAATTGTGGCACTCAAGGCTTGGCCACATGAGTGAGAAGGGGATGTCAATTCTTAAGTCTAAAGGTATGCTTTCAAATTTAAAAGGCATAGATCTAGAGTTTTGTGAGCACTATGTATTTGGAAAATAGAAAAGGGTTAGTTTTCTCAAAATTGGGTCTTCTAAGAAGAGGCACAAGTTGGAGCTTGTTCACACAGACGTGTGGGGACCGGCTCAGGGTGCTTCCATTGGAGGATCACAGTACTATGTATCTTTCATAGATGATGCCACAAGGAAGGTATGGATCTATTGTATTAGAAGAAATCTGATGTATTTGATACTGTTAAAGTTTGGAAAGCTATGGTTGAGAATGAAATAGGTAAAAGATTAAAGTGCCTGAGATCAGACAATGGTGGTGAGTTCTGCAATCATAAGTTTAGAGATTATTGTTACATGCATGGAATCCATAGGCAAAGGATGGTTCCAAGGACACCTCAGCAGAATGGTATTGCTGAAAGGATGAACAAGACAATAATGGAGTGTGCAAGATGTATGAGATTGCATGTTGGTTTGCCCTTACAATTTTGGGCACAAGCTGTTGACACTGCAGTGTACCTGATTAACAGAGGACCCTCTACAGCTCTGGATGGTGGTATTCCAGAAGAGGCATGGACAGGTAAAAAGGTTGATCTCTCATATCTCAATTTTTGGTTGTGAAGCCTTTGTGCATATAGATAAGGAAAATAGAAAGAAGCTTGATGCTAAGTCTATGAGATGCACGTTTATTGGCTATGGCTCAGATGATTTTGGTTACAGATTGTGGAATCTAGAAACTAACAAGGTAATCAGGAGCCGTGATGTTGTTTTCAATGAAAGAGTGATGTATTGTGATCAGCTAAGGAAGTTGAATCAATCTGAGCAGAGCAATGGTGAATTGGATGAGGTAAAAGTCCAAGATGAGCTCGCAGGAAAAAGAAATAATCACTTACAGGAAAACACAGAGACCGACGTCGGCAGGTTAGGAACCGGCATCGGTAGGATAGAAATTGGCGTCGGCCATACAGAGACCGACGTCGGCCGTACAGGTACTGAGGTTGGTCAGGCAGAACCGACGTCGACCAGTAATAGGTCTACAGGTGATCGAGGTCGGTCACTGTTAGAGAATTTGGGTGGACAGCGTGTTGTGGACGAGTCTCAGACACCCATCAGGAGGTCAGAAAGGGTGAGTAAGCCTCCAATTAGATATTCTCCTTCTTTATTTTATTTATTGCTAACCAATGGTGGAGAACCAGAGAGTTTTGAAGAAGCAATACAGGTGGAGTCCAAGAGTGAGTGGGAGCGTGGCATGGTTGAGGAGTTGGAGTCCTTAAGAGAAAACCAAACATGGGATTTGGTTGAATTGCCAGCTGGTAAGAGAACACTTAAGAACAGATGGACCTACAGGTTGAAGGAAGGTGAGAATGGATAGACGAGATATAAGGCCAGATTAGTGGTAAAAGGATTTGCACAAAAGCCAGGTATTGACTTTGGTGAGATTTTTTCTCCTATTGTTAAAATGACTTCAATAAGGGTTATTTTGTCTTTGGTTGCTTTTGAGGATTTGCATCTTGAGCAGCTAGATGTTAAGATAGCGTTTCTTCATGGAGATTTGGATGAGGAAATCTATATGGAACAGCCAGAAGGATTCGAGGTCAAGGGTAAGGAGAAGTTTGTGTGCAGGTTGAAGAAAAGCTTGTATGGCCTCAAGCAAGCTCCTAGGCAATGGTACTTAAAATTTGATAGGTTTATGACTGAGCATGGCTACAGTAGGTGTCAATCAGACCATTGTGTGTATTTCAAGAGATTTGATAACGGTAGATATATTATTCTATTGTTGTATGTAGATGACATGCTGGTTACAGGGTCTCACATGCAGGATATCTCAGAGCTTAAGGTAAAATTAGCTCAAACGTTTGCTATGAAGGATTTGGGAGCAGCAAATAAAATCCTTGGCATGAGCATTAAGAGAGACAGGAAAAATCATAGGTTGATATTATCTCAAGAAGATTATGTGGACAAGGTGTTGAAACGGTTCAATATGCAGGATGCTAAACCGGTAAGCACACCTTTGGCTGGACATTTTAAGTTGAGTAAAGAACAATGTCCTAATTCATATGATGAGGTAGAGTACATGAGTAAGGTTCCATATTCTTTTGCAGTAGGGAGTTTGATGTATGCAATGATGTGTACTAGACCGGATATTGCCCAAGCAGTGGGAGTTGTAAGTAAGTATATGGCCAATCCAGGTAAGGAACATTGGAAAGCAGTTTAGTGGATCCTTAGATATCTAAGAGGAACCAGCAGTAGGCACTTGTGCTATGGAGGTTCAGATACTTCTCTACATGGCTATGTAGATTCAGATATGGTAGGTGATTTGGATGGCAGGAGGAGCACTACAAGTTATGTATTTACTGTAGGTGGAATGGCGGTTAGCTGGATATCTAAGTTGCAGAAGGTTGTTGCCTTGTAAACTATAGAAGCAGAGTATATTGCAGCCACAGAAGCTAGCAAGGAGATGATATGGATGACATGGTTCATGGATGAGCTTGGTAGGGAGCATGAGAGTTGCAGATTGTATAGTGATAGTCAGAGTGCAATCCATTTGGCTAAGAATTCAGCCTTTCATTCAAGAACAAAGCACATACAGCTAAGGTATCACTTCATACGACAGGTATTGGAAGATGGTGAGTTGAAGCTGGAGAAGATCCATACAGATAGGAATCCTGCTGATATGCTAACAAAGCCGGTTATAAAGGAGAAGTTGCATCTTCATTCAACTTCTATTGGTCTTCATGATTGAGTTGAAGATGGTGGAGCTAGAAGATGTTGCTGTATAGGTACTGGTGCAGCTATTTATCTCCAAGTGGGAGATTGTTAGGGTGTGGAGCTAAAAACTTCACCAAGGAGCATTCATTATCAGGTTCGGGTCTACACAGACACCGGCGTCGGTCAAGAGCGATCGACGTTAGTCACAGGTAGTTGCAGAGATGCTGACGTCGGCAGAGAATCGGCCGACGGTGGTCACAGACAAGCAGCAGGAACCGACGTCGGTTACCTGCGTGTCCAGAAAGCTATTTTCATGGACAGAAGCGAGTGTTTGCATGATAAGTTTGATTTGTGGACTCAAGCTTGCGTCTCTATTATTAGTATTACTATTTTTATAGCCCTTGTTTAAGTGGTTTAACTATTTGTTGGAATTGCATGCTCAAGTCTCCTAATTCTATATGAAGAATTAGATCTTCCTAGCTTTGTAGTTGAATTGTAGAAGAATTCATTGTGTGTGAAGAACAGTACAGAATTGAATCAATCCAGGCTTGTTTGAGTTGATTGTTCTTGAGAGAGATAGTCTCTTGAGGAATAGAGATCTATTGAGAGATCTATACATCTAGGAGAGGTGTGGAAGAAAGAAGCTTTCTTCAATTGTATTCCTTTTGTAAAGAGTTTGTTAATACAAGTTTTCAGGGTGTTTTCTTGTATCTCTTGTTCTTGCTATTATCATTCTAATTACTTGTCAATCTGATTTAATTCCGCATTTATTGCTGTCACAATTGTAATCTATTGTTGGTTTGATCCCCCAACAAAATCAAACTCATAAAGATGATTTAAATTAGAAAAATTATCATTATTTTATGTAATAATATGTCCATTAGATTTGGATGTACCTAAAATTTTATAGGTGTCTAAGTTAAATGGATTCATCTAAAAGGTAGGAATATTAATCTGATGATCTGGAAAGAATCAAAGTATGATTTTGAATAAGTTATACATAAATTATGGAATTCCTATAGATGATTGATATAAAATCAAGAATTTTTTATCCATAAAAATCATGTGGATAGAAGATAATAGTGTGTAAGATCCATATGATTATGCACAAGTCATGTAAGGTTAATTTAGGTCAAGATTTTTATTTTTCTTAGTGTCTAACACCATATTTTAGTGTCTATAGTCTATAATAGCATTAAAAATATCACTATCATCATTAGTCTTACTATTTTAACCCACATAATATGTATACATACTCTTTAAGGGAATAAATTTTTTAGGGGATATGATATTTAGTTGTGGTATATCAAGTTGTGGAATAACATTTTATTGGCCTCTATAGGTTTAAAATTTTGAAAAGGATAACATTTGTAGGAAAAATATAAATTTAACCCTCATGTATGTGAATTTAATAATCTATGAAATGTAGATGGAAATAAATTCATAGCAAGGATACCTAGTCTTATAAGTAAGATATTATAGATTACATCATCATATATCACTCAACATATCATATCTAAAGTTTTAGGCCCAATAATTATGTTCAATGTAATATCTCCTAGAGCTCTTCTTGGTTTGTTTCCAAATAATTTCATGACCATTTCCACATGTGTAAGATGATTATAATCAATTCCATGTACATTAATAAATGACTCGGTACAAATTTTGATCCCTGAACCATTATCTATAAGGACTCTCCCAATTCTCTTATGATTGATAAAAACTTGAATGTATAAGGTTAACTATTATTTAATGATATCCTTAGAGGGTAAGCCTTCCAATTTGATAGAGATAAGGTTCTCACTATATTATATATTTTCTAAAATAGAATAAAAATAATCATCTTTAATATCACTTGGTAAATTAGTATCACATAAGCCTTATAGAGTATATCTTTGAATATGTTTTCCCTTTTGAGTAACTCTAGGTAGAAATTTTAGCATTGATATTAATATGTTGATCCACAAGATAATAATTCATAGGAATTTGTAACCTTATCATATAAATATCTAGGATAATATTAAAATCTTGAGGGGTGTTTTGGCTATACCTACTTTGGACTTGAGAGGAAGGAAGGGGGTGGAGGTATTTTATTCCCTATTTCATCATGCAATCTAAAATGAGGACCATCACTAAGAGGATGGGAATCAAATTTATCAAGTGCAATGGTATCATCACATGCATCCCTATCATGTTTCAATCCATAAGCTAATAATATGTGATAAATGTGAGTAAATTGACATGGACACATTGATAATAATTTATATAACAACTATATCATGACTCCCAATGAATTATACAAGATTTAAAACCCCCATGCCATTTCATAAATAAATTAAATATATAAATATGATCTACCCTTAAGAAAGGGGAAGAAACACAAGCCTAGGCACAAACTATAAAGGGGAAGAGGACTAAATCTAACATAATCTAAAATGATCCAGGTAAATGAAAGCCTAATTATAAGGTACATATAAATTAGGGTTTGAATTAAACCGTAAAATAATCATAGAACTTGAAACCTATGGGGGAGCATTATGAAACCCTAGGTTAGATGATCACTAATATTGGTTTCACCAAAATATTTAACTATTTAGGGTTTAAGGTCAATTACATTACACATAATAATCTAAAAAAATGCATAATGTAGATCTATATTTTTACAATAGTAAGAAGTAATCAGCTTTGAACAATCCTAAATATAGACTAAAATTACCAATAAATGAATCATTTGACAAGTAATGAAAATGGGAAGAATAGAAACAAAACTGAAATGAAAACACTTGAGCATTGTTTATAATTTCTAGAATTAGGAACAGAGTCTAAAATTGGCACCTAAAAACTCCCAAAAATATGACTATAAACTATTACTATGTTAGAATAAGGGGAGGGATGACTGTGAGATTTTGTGGCTAATTGTGTCCTTGTAGATTTTTTTAGCCTTGTAACCCTTATACGAGATATATAAAATGATAATAAGAATATTCTTTTATTTTATTTGGTGGTTGATAGGAAAAAAATTTAATTTATATTTTCCTTTGACTTTGACCTAATAATTCATCATGGCTCAAGCAGACATAAAAATGTGTTAGCTTGTTGGCTCAAGCAAACTCTTGAATCTTTATAGCTACATATCATGGATGCATGAAATCAAATCCTATTTAGTTCTGGTGTTTCTTAGTGTATCCCAACCCAAGTGAGAGATATGGATTCAACTTATTTCCATATAATTAAATACAACTACATTAATGTTCACTTAGGTATTATTTTGGCACAAGTATGCATAAACATAAATCCTTTTAAAATCTTGAAGTCTTAAAGAGTAGAAATAAAAAAATTGATAATTCAGCTAAGACTTTTGAAATGTCTTAAATTTCAATTAAATATCATTTAAATACTTTAGGAGACTTTATATATATATATATATAAACACACACACACACACACACACACACACACACACACACACACACACACACACACACACACACACACTTTTCAAATTCTAATTAAAAACTATTGGCATGCAAGTTAACAAAGGAAAAGAGGGAAAATTGATAATTAATAGACAACATACCAAAAAGAGGAAGAAGAAGGGTAGAGGTTCCCACATAAATAATATGGATATAATTAATGGAGAGTTAATTCTATCAACATCAAAATTTCATGGCCATTAATTTTAACCCTAGTAAAAAACCATCAAATGAAGAATACAGGAAGGCCTCTAAACACAAAGAATATAAATAAGATATATAAAATAGAAATATAATAACACATGACCACATAGAGAATAATGAGAGGAATAAAACACATATAAAAACAATATAATTTTAAAAATTGATCCATATACACAAAACCATATGAAAACATTGCAATAATAAGCCTTGTACTAAAATTAGGTGTATAAAAAGTGCCCCACTTTAATTTGAGTGTGTGTGATGCATGTGTGCATAAAAGTAAAATAAAATTAGATAATGTAATTCAATGTAATTGAGTTATGTAAGGATGATTTATAAATTTATATATTGGGGGTGTACTCATGTCTAGTTGTCAACACATTTGGTGCTCTTATAAATAAACAAGCATGGAAATAAGTATCTATTGTCTCAATGATCAGTATGAATATATTAAAAATATTCATAAACTAAAAATGAGCCTAATACATAATTCATGTTTTCACTCCTAATAATATCTAGTACTAGAAACTAAAAACTAAAATCTTTACACTTGAGAGCTTAAAGGACACTTTTAAACCTCTAGGAATTTATAACAAGTCCTTAGAGATTTAGTCTTCTTGATTAGGGAAGTAGATATTTGGGAAAGTCTTGGTCCATATTTGTAAACTTATTTTTAAAATCATAGTCTATGAAAATCTAAATATGTGTGTATAATTTTTTAATTTATGCCTCCATTCTAAGATGAGTGATGTGTATTTGTTCATCTATATCACTCATCTCAAAACAAAGAGTCATATATAATGTGATATAATATAATATAGTCACATTTATTGTAATAGTTTATAAAAAAAACCTTTTAAACACAAGTATGTAGAGGTTATGAAAATATAATGTCATGTTGTAGACACCTAATTATGGTACAATATTTTTTATTACACAATTTTTAATACTATTTTGTACATATGGATATTGGTTTGAATTAGAGGCTTATTGGCACTTTTTTATGTGTTTTAATCCCTCCCCTTATGTTATAGATACAATCATTAAGAGGGGGGGATTGAATTAGTGATGCTAGATAATCCAATTCTACTTCCAAACTCTTTAATCATTCAACATATATCAACTTTGATCAATCAACATAAACATGAAATCACATACATCCAAATCATATATAAGAGTATACATCACATAAACACACCATATATGTGAGAATCCCTCTTGGGAGATAAAACCCATTAAACCTTGCAAGATGGAATACAATCCTATAAAACAAGATCCAATAATTGAGACCATCACCAACTGATTAAGGAACACCCATCCCTTAGTTTAGTGAGACACCAATCTCACAAGGAGCTACTTCCCCTGTCTAGTTGAGTACCCACAACAACTAGCCCTTTAGAAATATTTACCATGTAAAGAGGCAACAACCCCCTAGGAAACTAAGAACCCACTAAGCTACCTTGAATAAATCATCTTCAACACCTTTTACTGTTCTTCAACTAATTATGACCACCTTTGTCTACACTCTTCACCTTCACACTCTCACCCTTGCTCACACAAGAAATTTATCCAAAGCACCCTTTTGGATCATTCTACTCTTTTTCCCTCATCCTCAACCATAAACCTAAAAAAAATATATTAACACAATAGACCCATAAATAAAAGGTCATACACATGGTCCTCACTCTGACCTACCTCTTTTCTTTGTCTCTATCTTCTACACTCTTCTCCTCCAATCTCTCTCAAGTTGCCTCTAGGATAAACTCTATCAAATTGTCTCTTCTAGGTTCATTAAGTCCAATGACTCGTGTTTCCTCCTAAATCAAATTGATTAGACAAGCATGACTAATCTTATTCACTCTCTAATGGTCCTCACTGGCATGTACCTTCTCTTCTTCGCTTGAATCCATACTTGATCAACTCTTCTCTCTCAAAATCTATTTCACAATTCTACACATGCCTCTAAAAACTATTAACTTTGGTTTCACCTTTTATAGTATCTACATGAAAATCATGTTCACAATCTTCCTTGTAAGCCACAACACATGCCTTCACTCTTAAGGCATCTACATGGGTCACCTTTAAGTAGTGCCCTCCTTCAAATAGGCCCAAGTGTCCTTTTAGGTCCTATGGAAACCCATTCACATCTTTGACACTTTTCCAAGAAAACTAAGAACATAGGATCACTTTAAAATATATGGACCCATTCTATATTATCTCTATGTCCTCTTTAAGTGACAACATCCATCATATCACCCTTCTACTCAAGCACAATTTGCTCAAACACCATTATGTGCATACAACCACTGTGAACAAACACGTAGTCAACATCTAAGCCTTTGTTCATACTGAATATGATTGTTCAAACCTTCATAATCCACACATATGGTGTTCATGAAGTATAAAACACACTCCAATACTTATCTCATCTTGAAACATCAAAATACCATCAAGAACAACTCAAATTCTCTTCTTGGGCTACTTACAGAGCATGAATGAATACATAGTCAACTTTAGAGATCCATAACTTTGATTGTACTAATAATTATACCTTCAAATCAATATTTATGGATGTGCCCTGGATTCCTCAATAACTTTTCCTTTTACACCATGAGTAAATTTTTCTTAGATAAAAAGATATAGCTTAAAATTTGATCACTAATTTTTCCTTCATTAAATTCAAATATTTAAATCCAAACAGTCACAATTAAACATTGAACACTTTGCTCTCATCTCATTATCTTTGCTCAGCTTGCTCAATTTGTATTATCAATATTATTTAGAAGTAGCTCAAACTTTAACTCTTAGTTATCCACTATACATATGTTAAATCCTAAACATGTTGACCTCATCTTATGCTTCCTGGAAATCTTGACCACATACGCATCATCGATCTCTGCTAAGTAGCATGGTCTTTATCTTGCAGTGCTCACCATTAAATCTTTCTCAAAAATCTTGATATTATTAAACTTGGCACCCTCACATAACTTTTGATCACTTTACGAATAGTCCCTTACACTTTTATACTTGTCAGTCTCACATGCATTATTGACTCTTAACTTGTCTTGTACCATTGATCTTTATTTGTATGAATCATTGCTCACTGTTGATCTTTTAACAGATTAGCGAGCTTGTGACACTTGTAACCTATGCATGAAACCTTTAACATGTTGACTTAATATACTCCATTTATATAAATATTTATGATTGAGCATGCATCATTGGATCTTTTAGACTAATGGCCCCATACTTCAAAGTGGTTAAACTTGACAGTCTCTGGCCCATCCCAGACTACTAGAGAAACTTTGAAACTTTATAACTCAAGCTAGAAAACACTTCAAGACCCCAAAATTTTAGGGTACCTTTTTGTAATTATATATATCATCTCCATGATATCCTTTGACCATTATTAACTTTATATGCACCTAAAATAAATGCACAGATTTTTTGGTTCATCCATATTTGCATGACGTGCAGTGATGGTCTATCTTCTCTCAAGCTAGCAAATGCATTTTACTCATTCTAACTGATCACAAAACATGAAAGAGATTATCAAAGACTTATATGCATGCCTCAAAACCTATTATTTGTCCTTACAAACTTGCATATGTGCCATATCTCTTCAAGCTAACACTCTGATCACTTTGACATTCATGTTGTTAAGGTGTGGAGCTAAGAGCTTCACCAAATGAGTGAGTTTGAAAGTTGCAAGCATTACACAGTCACTAGCATCAGTCAAGAGAGACTGACATCAGTCAGGAGCAGACTAGGAGATGCTGACATTGGTCTTGGATTGGCCGATGTCGGTCACAGGCAAACAGGTAGGAATTGATGTTGATTACCTGTGCGTCCAGAATGTTATTTCCATGGACAGAACAGAATGTTTGCATGTTAGGATTAAGTGATAGTCTTAAGTTCGCATCTCTATTATTATTAAGACTGTTTAGAGACCTTGATTAGGAGGTGTATCTAATGGTTTTAGTTGTATGCTCATGTTTCCTAATTATTATATAATAGGATAGATCTTCATAGCTTATTGGAATCCAATGTTGAATTGAACAGTACAAAATTGTATATGTGTATCAATCCAGGTTGTTGGATTTGATTGTAATTGAGAGAGAGAGCTCTTGAGGGAGAGAGATCTAGATATAGATATGAACATCTGAGAGAGGTATGGAAGAAAAGAAGTTGCTTCAATTGTATTCCTTCTGTAAAGAGTTTAGTACAAGTTTTCAGGGTGGTTTCTTGTATCTCTTATTGTTTGCTATTTTCTGATTCTAGTTACTTATCTTTCTGGTTTAATTCCACATTTATTTCTTTCATATTGTAATCAACATTGTTGGTTGATCCCCAATAAGTGGTATCAGAGCTCAGGTTGACTAATAGGTGTTTCAGATCTGGTTAGTGTGTATTGATTACAGGTTACTCACAGGGATTTCTATTTGAGTGGGAGAAAGCAATGGCAGAAGAAAGTAAACTGAGAATGGAGAAGTTTAATGGCAAGAATTATCAACATTGGAGAATGCAGATAGAGGATTATATGTATCATAAAGATCTATACTTACCATTAGGTGGGGTTTTAAAGAAGCCCAAAGACATGGATGATGAAGAATGGGAAGTTCTTGATAGAAAGGCTCTTGGATCTATAAGATTGAGTCTGGCATCTACTGTGATATCTAATTTATCATAGGCAAAGACAATGGTAGAGTTGATGACTACTTTAGCAAATTTGTATGAAAAAACCTCAGCTTCAAATAAGGTATATCTTATGAAGCAGTTATTTAATTTGCAAATGCAGAAAGGTGGATTTGTATCTAATCATCTAAATGATTTCCATGGAATTGTAAATCAATTAAATTCAGTCAAAATAGTGTTTGATGATGAAATTAAAGCTCTTTTAATATTATGTTCTTTGCCTAAAAGCTGGCATAGCTTGGTAATGGCAGTTAGTAATACTGCATCTGCTTCAAATATTTTAAAAGTAGAGGATGTTGTTAGTGTAATCTTGAATGAAGAAATTCACAGGAAAAGCATAGAGGAAACATTAGGGAATGCTTTAAGTTTTGAGAGCAAGGGAAGGCAAAAAGAGAAGAGCAAGAAAGGGAGATCAAGGTCTAAGTCAAAGGTGAGAGGTAGATCCAAATCTAGAAATGGCAGGAAGCCACAATGCTATAATTGTGGAAAGATAGGGCACATAAGCAAAGATTGCTGGTCAAAGCCTAAAGAAGACAATTAGCATGAAGGTAAAGAAGAAGCAAAAGTTGCAGGTACTGCACAAGATGCTCTTATATTCTCTTTGCATAATAATATAGAATCTTGGGTGTTAGATTCTGGTGCCTCTTTTCATGCTACCCCTAATAGAGAATATTTTAGTGACTATATCCATGGAGATTTTGGAATAGTGTATTTAGGGGATGATGAGCCTTGTAAAATTATTGGCAAAGGAAAAGTGTAGCTGAAAATGCAGAATGGAAACACATGGGTGTTGAGAGATGTCATGCATGTTCCCAGCTTGAAGAGGAATTTGATTTCTGTAGGAAAGTTAGGGGATGAGGGTTGTACAGTAACTCTCACAGCTAAATCTTGGAAGGTGACCAAGGGTGCACTTGTATTGGCCAGAGTTAAGAGAGTAGGTACTCTCTATTTATGTAATTGTATTACTGATAATTCTCCTTCTGTATTATCTACTTCAGATGTGGATGTAAAGTTGTGGCACTCTAGGCTCGGCCACATGAGTGAGAAGGGAATATCCATTCTTAAGTTAAAAGGTAAGCTTTCAGATTTGAAAAGCATAGATCTAGATTTTTGTGAGCACTGTGTTTTTGGAAAATAGAAGAGAGTGAGTTTTCTCAAGACTGGATCAATAAAGAAGAAGCACAAATTGTAGCTTGTTCACGCAGACATGTGGGGACCAGCTCAGGTTGCTTCTATTGGAGGATCACAGTACTTTGTCTTTTTCATTAATGATGCTACAAGAAAGGTATGGGTCTATTGTATTAAGAAGAAATCTGATGTATTTTAGACTTTTAAGATTTGGAAAGCTATGGTTGAGAATGAAACAAGGAAGAGATTGAAGTGCTTGAGATCTGACAATGGTGGTGAGTTTTGTAGCTATAAGTTCAACTGGTATTGTTATATGCATGGAATACATAGGCAAAGGATGGTTCTAAGGACACCTCAGCAAAATGGAGTTGTTGAAAGGATGAATAGAACAGTAATGGAGCGTGTAAGGTGTATGAGATTGCATGTTGGTTTGCCCTTAGAGTTTTGGGCAGAAGCTGTGGATACTGTAGTGTACCTGATTAATAGAGGACCCTCTACAGCTCTAGATGGTGGAATTCCAGAAGAGGCATGGATAGGTAAAAAGTTAGATCTCTCATTTCTTAAAGTTTTTGGTTGTGAAGCCTTTGTGCACATTGATAAGGAAAATAAAAAGAAGCTAGATGCTAAGTCTATGAGGTGCACATTTATTGGCTATGGCTCTAATGATTTTGGGTTTTGGTTTTGGAATCTAGGAACTAACAAAATAATTAGGAGCCGTGATGTTGTTTTCAATGAAAAAGTGATGTATAGTGATCAGCTCAAGAAGCTAAATCAATCTGGGCAGAGCAATGGAGAATTGGATGAGGTGACGGTCCAAAATGAGCTCGCAAGAAAATTTAATCACAGATAAGAAAACACAGAGATTGACATCGATCAGGCAGGAACTAACATCGACAGAATAGAAATCGATGTCGGTCATACAATGACTGACGTCGGCCAAGAAGGAATCGATGTTGGTCAGGCAGAATTGACGTCGGCCAGTTACAGGCCTGGAAGTGACCGAGGTCGATCACTGTCAGAGAATTTGGGCAGACAGCATGTTGTGAATGAGTCTCAGACACCCATCAGGATGTTAGAAAGGGTAAGTAAACCTCCAATTTGATATTCCCCTTCATTATTCTATTTATTGCTTACTAATGGTGGAGAACTAGAGATTTTTGATGAATAAATACAGGTGGAATCCAAGAATCAGTGGGAGCTAGGCATGAATGAGGAAATTGATTCCTTAAAGGAGAACCAAACATGGGATTTGGTTGAGTTGCCAGTAGGAAAAAAGACACTGAAGAATAGATGGATCTATAGGTTGAAGGAAGGTGAGAATGGACATATGAGATATAAGGCCAGGTTGGTAGTGAAAGGAATTGCACAAAAGCCAGGTATTGATTTTGGTGAGATTTTTTCTCCTGTTGTTAAAATGACTTCTATACGGGCTGTACTGTCTTTAGTTGTTATTGAGGATTTGCATCTTGAGTAGCTTGATGTTAAGATAGTGTTTCTTCATGGAGATTTGGATGAAGAAATATATATGGATCAGCCGGAAGGATTTGAGGTCAAAGGTAAGGAGAAGTTAGTGTGCATATTGAAGAAAAGCTTGTATGGCCTCAAGCAAGCTCCTAGACAATGGTATTTGAGATTTGACAGGTTTATGACTGAGCATGGCTACAGTAGGTGTCAATCTGACCATTGTGTGTATTTTAAGAGTTTGGATAATGGTAGATATATTATTTTGTTGTTATATGTAGATGATATGTTGGTTGCAGGATCACACATGCAAGATATCTCTGAGCTTAAGGTGAAATTAGCTCACACATTTACCATGAAGGATTTGGGAGCAACAAAGAAAATCCTTGGCATGAGCATTAAGAGAGATAGGAAAAATCACAGGTTGATTTTGTCTCAAGAGGATTATGTGAACAAGGTGTTGAAACGATTCAATATGCAGGATGCAAAATCGGTAAGCACACCTTTGGTTGGACATTTTAAATTGAGTAAAGAACAATGTCCTAATTCACATGATGAGGTAGAGTACATGAGTAGAGTTCCATATGCTTCCGTAGTAGGGAGCTTAATGTATGCAATGGTTTGTACTAGACCAGATATTGCCCAAGTAGTGGGAGTTGTTAGTAAGTATATGGCCAATCCAGGGAAGGAACACTGGAAAGCAATTTAGTGGATCCTTAGATATCTGAGAGGGACCAGCAGTAGGCATTTGTGCTATGGAGGTTTAGATACTTCTCTACATGGTTATGTAGATTCAGATATGGCAGGTGATTTGGATGGCAGGAGAAGCACCACAAGATATGTTTTCACTGTTGGTGGAATGGCGATTAGCTGGATTTCAAAGTTGTAAAAGGTTATTGCCTTGTCAACTACAGAAGCAAAATATACTGCAGTCACAAAGGCTAGCAAAGAGATGATATGGATGACACGGTTCATGGAAGAGCTATGAAAGGAGCAAGAGAGTTGTAGATTATACAGTGATAGTCAGAGTGTAATTCATTTGGCTAAGAATTCAGCCTTTCATTCAAGAATAAAGCATATACAGCTTAGGTACCACTTCATTAGACAGGTATTGGAGGATGGTGAGTTGAAGCTGGAGAAGATCCATACAGATAAGAACCCTGCGGATATGTTAACCAAGCTGGTAACAAAAGAGAAGTTGAATCTTCATTCAACTTTTGTAGGTCTTCATGATTGAGTTTGAAGATGGAGGAGCTAGAAGATGTTGTTGTACAAGTACTGGTGTAGCTGTTTATCTCCAAGTGGGAGATTGTTAAGGTGTGGAGCTAAAAGCTTCACCAAATGAGTGAGTTTGAAAGTTGTAGGCATTACACAGTCATCGACATTAGTCAGGAGCGACCGACATTGATCAGGAGCAGACCAGGAGATGCCAGCATCGGTCATGGATCAGCTGACGTCGGTCACAGGCAAATAGGCAGGAACCGATGTCGATTACCTGTGCATCCAGAATGTTATTTCCGTGGACAGAACAAAATGTTTGCATGTTAGGATTAAGTGATAGTCTTAAGTCTGCATCTCTATTATTAGTAAGACTATTTAGAGCCCTTGATTAGGAGGTGCATCTAATGGCTATAGTTGTATGCTCATGTTTCCTAATTATTATATAATAGGATAGATCTTCATAGCTTATTGGAATGTAATGTTGAATTGAACAGTACAAAATTGTATATGTGTATCAATCCAGGTTGTTGGATTTGATTGTAATTGAGAGAGAGAGCTCTTGAGGGAAAGAGATCTAGATAGAGATCAGTACATCTAAGAGAGGTGTGGAAGAAAATAAGTTTCTTCAATTGTATTCCTTCTGTAAAGAGTTTAATACAAGTTTTCAGGGTGGTTTCTTGTATCTCTTATTATTTGTTATTTTCTGATTCTAGTTACTTATCTTTCTGGTTTAATTCCACATTTATTGCTTTCATATTGTAATCAACATTTTTGGTTGATCCCCAACACATGTACTAGAACCACATGCTCTCTTTGACATCAATAATAACCTAAAACATCAATGACCATGTCTAACACCTTATTCTATGTGTGATTTCATCTTATTCTCTATTTGTTTTCATTTTATT